>JABASC010001484.1:0-23062 GCA_019776185.1 Plutomurus gul | reverse complement strand
ATACCTAACAAAATATTACAGGAAGCATCTGCCACATAATTTGTAAACAACAGAACATTTAAAATAATTCGGATTTGTGCACGACTCTCTTCTTACGAATATGAACCAACCAACCACAAATCTCAACACTCATCTGTGTCCAATTCCAGAATTAATTATTTAGAGACAATGCATTAATACTATAATTCCTCTATGCACAAATAAAACGATCCCGTTGAAATGTAATCGTAGAAACGCATCCATTATAAAAGCAAAAACTAATTTTCCTTTCCTGTTATGCATTCATTCACACACTAAATGAAATTTTGCAAGTACAGAAAAGGTAAATTGAAATCAGACAATTTGGCTTTATAGAGTGATATGGGTCTTCAAGGTACACATTTCAAACCGACTACACGATTTTCATCCAATATTGCCTTTGTATTTACGTTTCAGGTTTTTCAGCATGTAAATAGTTACACGGTGGTTGTACACAAAGAGTGCGTGTAGGCAGTAAGCATTTTATTTGTTAAAGCCAGCACTACAAGGATTCTTACAAGTTTAACATGAACTGTCATACTAGTCCAACCAAATCCAATGATGTAAACAGGTAGTAAAAATGTTATGACAATGTGAGATTCCACTGAAACAGGATTGTATCTAACGACACCAATCACTGTATCATCCTTACTAAATAACTGACTGACTAGTAAGTGCAAAGTGAATACGTCGTTCTTTTTACTTGTAGTATTTATGCTGGCACAAAAACAAAAAAATCACTTTGCGAATAATTGTGTGGAGTCCAGAATAATAAAGCCAGTGTTTATTTGTAGTGTAGCAGCGAATAATTGGAGGAGGTGGATGGAATGGCCGACCCTACCGAATTACCGTGCAAAGGTATTCATTATCCACCACGACCAGAGGTTAAGACCAATTGTTTGTTTAACATTTAATGCGTAGGTACCAACAAAGGGGTTGTGGTGGGTATAATGATCTGCAAGTGTGGTTCTGATATATGTAGGTACTTACTTAAATGTATTACTATGTGGAATCATG
Organism: Plutomurus gul; assembly: GCA_019776185.1. NCBI lineage: Eukaryota > Metazoa > Arthropoda > Collembola > Entomobryomorpha > Tomoceridae > Plutomurus > Plutomurus gul. The sequence continues at coordinate 22,027 of JABASC010001484.1, read as the reverse complement.
TATCTCTCTGTCTCTGTACTTTAATAGAATGCCATAGGATCTTACGAATGCTACTACAATGTAGTACAGAGGTACAATTATACAAAATAATAATAAGAACCAGGCTGTGGCATTGTTACAGCAGTACAGGTAATACAAACTGATAGGTGAAGGAATTTTTAAGCAACTGATACATGGAGAAAAGATGTTTGTATAAACAACATCAGGTATGCGGAGCCAAACTAGTCGCATGGATGAGACATTGACCGCTGTGATGATGATGGTGCTGCTTGCTCTGTCCGCTAGCCAACAACAAAACAAAACAATCTTTACATATTTTATCTCTCGCAATCTCACATCACATGGTGATATCAATCCATTCAATCAACTTCATCCAACAATTCATCTTCCATTCAATAAAATAATAACTCCGTCTCAACGTGACTCTTTGGTTGCAGTCAACGGTGCAGCAGGTGATGTAGCCAGCATAATCTTTGTGTGTGACACGACCTAATATCCTAATAGTATCATGTATGAAGAATTCCTATTAATAAATCCGCAGAGCTAAACAAATTGTTTCGCTTCTGAAGACTGGATACTACGTGTTTAGGCTGACAGAATATTTGCATTACAAATGAAGCCCCAGATAAAAGTCAGGGAGGAGTATGATGCATCCAATAATTAACATTATTTGGCTTGCTCCCTTGCCGGCTCACTAATCTTGTAATTTTAAAATTGCTAATTATTATTTGTATTTTCTAAGATTCATTTATCTCTTTCAGACACAATTTTATTCATGAAATAGAATCAATTGAAAAAGTGCAAGTCTATTTGGCGGAGATTGGACAACTAGAAGCTAAGACTTGTTTATCAGACAGAATGATTTCTCTGTTTTACCGCAAAGCAACTTTTCCGTATGATCAAGTGGTCAATCCCATTCCGCTCAGAACCGCAAAATCCTCCAATTGCTCTCTTTACTCAATTTGTTGTCAGCTTTACAGCTATCACTATATTCTTACTATTCCACTACATATGATAAGTAATATTCACCCCTGATTTACTATTTGGATTAACAGAGATAACAGTGTTATGTGGTGGGCATCAGAATAAATATAACGATGAACTATTGTGTAGTTGCAGCAAAATTTTATAGATGAATGTACGAAAAGATAAATGAAAATGAATGTTTGTGGAGGAAAGAAGCCACATTCAATGTAAACTGCATTTGTGCATGTATGTATGTAATAGCAGGTATTAGGAAGGAACATTCACTGCTCCAATTTTACGCACTAGAGCTTCCTCGGTGTGGACTTTGAGAATAAAAGTGATCTGTTCACTTGCAATTATAATTTTGTCTTCATTGTTCTCCGTGTACATCAAAATCCTGTCACAGTCTTTGTTCCCTGAACACTATTTATTCATGGCATGGAATAATTGCAGCCATCAAACAATGCTTGGACCTTGGCCTTTGCCAATGTCACTTTCAGTAAATTGAGATTTTGGAAAAAAACATTGAGAACAGAGAGTGCATATTTATTTTCAGCATGCGTACTCGTGCATGCAACCAAGAAAGGTGGACAAGTCAGATCCGCCTCTACTATTACCTTTCTGGAGAAGTTTTACATCTATTAGCTATTTCATATTGTGTATATAAATACAACGAATAATCAAGTCTCAATTTTCCACCACTGGATTTCACAAATTGCGTTCCTGCTTTTGCAGCAGTCACTCTTTCGTGTTCAGTTTCCATCTCGTCATTCATGTATTATACTATATTTATATAACTTAGGTAATTCCACTTTTTGTGTGTCGTATACGTTGTGGCACATGTGTATTAGAGTTACCACACCACATATCAAATATACAATGTGAATAAAATAGCATTACGTATCTAGACTACGTTTACTAATTCTCATTCTCTAATGCATACTGTCACATTATTTTAAAGAAAGAGTTGCACAGAAATAATTAAATAATAAGGAACGCAATTTTCAACTGTGCAAAAGGGAGAAGAACGTGTAATTTTGGCCAGATTGCATAAAGAATAGCTACCTTGGGTCGATTTGTTGCGTAATGTAATACACAAAAATATCCTTCTCATTCAATTACTTATTCTTACCCCGTATATAGGGTGTACTCGCCAACCATCACAAACATGGTATCCTGGCCAGCCTCTGCAGTAATGCTTTTTCTTGCTTTTTTTTGAGTGTAGACGAAAAGAGAAAAAAAACATGGCATTAAGGGAGTCTGTTGCGCCCACACAATACCGTGTACAACGCAAAAGCACTAATAATAAAAGCAATTCAATGTGGAACGAGTCCTCCCTTAAATATTCCCACTGAATATTATTATATTACTGGACAGAATATGCTTTAAAATTTATTCCATGGTAAAAAAACGACAAGAAATAAGTCGTATGCAGGAATGTGAACACTGTGCTGTTAAAATTTATAATTAAACTATTAATGGTTAAACAGTAGGATTCCAATTAGGAGAATCATCCCCTTCTACCTCTGAAATGATTACAGCTAGCAAGGTTATGATTCAGGAATGTCAATTCAACTTCATACTGAATGTTAATGCATTAAAATTTATCTATAGAGAATTCGTCTTGGTTAAAGTTTATGTGGCTGACAGATGAATGACACTTAATGGAGAGGGACGGTGGGAGGGATGGGAAAATTTATTCTGATATCCACAGGAAATCATTATGGACTCTATTAGCCCGTAGTAAATACGTACGTTCGAATTGACAGTTTCAAATAAACAAAAGGGGAGGTCAATATTGCGGTGCTTTGTCCATAGGCATATTTGTGTTTATAATTAGAGGCCAAAATATAAATAGCATTGAGCTTAAGCAGCGTGCCATTTTAAAAAGTAATTTGCAATCGCATAAAAGTTTACCATCGTATTAACGACAAATTTTTGAAGTCTAAACCGTTTTTCGTTGAGCTCGTCATGGTTTAGAGAGTGCACACACGTGAAATGTACTGCAATTAAAGAGAAATGGTGGTGGTGGCAGAGGTCGATGGTTATATAAAACTATAATTAGCTTTCAGTTTGCATGCGCATTTAACGGAGTGAAGGCTTAGGAAATGAGATGGTCTCGGGTACACAGCAACCACCACGTCGTGATGTTAATTGCGGCCAGATATCTACGATGATGTTCAAATTGCAAATAGCTGTACATTTATGTCCGCGTAATTTTGTCTAGTGCAGAAACGCTTCCTCAATGTACGTGCTTTCACTTCCTGTTGCATTGAAACAAATACAAATACCTCTCTCAGCTGAATGCTTTTAAAAAACCGTGTCTCGCACAGTACCGTCTCTCTCTCTCTCTGTGTATCTATCTATCTGTATCTATCTATCTATGCTAAAGCTGCACATTACAGATGCTTATCCGTTTGTATGTAAGTAGGCAGGAGAATTAATTAGATTTTTGTAGATACTCAAGTACAAAGCACCGGTCTAGATATGCGCACATAGAAAAAAATATTCTTCTTGTGCATTTTACTTCTGAATGATAAAAGCAGGGGAGAAAAATGTGTTTTTTGATCGACTTTATGCATACATTTATACATATATAGTTTCTTGATCTCTATCTGATTCAAGATTCAAGACTCTCTTCCGTCGAATTTTTATATTTCAGCTTGAGGAGATTTTAGATTTTTGTATCGTTATTATTAGCAAAAGTGATACACGTACAAGTTCGCTTACACGTGTTTTGTACTAAGAACTGCTGTGTAAATAATGTGTGAAGCTACTTCTAGATTCAAAGATGAATAGGATGAGCGTAACGCGCTGTCTATAACAACCTTGTTGTACACTGGGAATAAAATTCCCAGCAACAGAACATACATTTTTAGTTTGCAAGATCAATCTTCTTTAAACAAAGATGTGCTTACTACTGCCTGCAGATGATCGTTTCTATATAGGTAAATCATCGTAGTATTTATTATTACCGCTGCAGACATTGTGAATCAATTCAACATCTCACTCATTCAGTAGTCGTGTTAACGATTCTACACAATGAGCTTCGTTCCAATTACAGTCTCTCTGCGAGATTATCAATACATAAATGGCCAGTTACATTTATTAATACAATGAAGTGAAAGTACAAACCTACAATTATTTGACATGAAAATATAGCCGTTTTGTAACACATTTTTCTGTCTACACACAAAGAAATCTTTGTTCAACTCCAATACATAAGCTACTAAGATACAGAATATTTCCAAAAAGGAAACGGTCATCTTATTGTCCTACCATTATTATCAATAAATAATGTGGCTGAACTTTTCTCACAAATTCTATAAAATATGCCTATAAATCCCATTTTTCTTTACGCGTCAACTGAACAATGGTAGGCGATCTGAAATCATTCTAGTTGATAAATTTATTGGTGAAACGAATTGCTTTATCTCTTCATGTGCATCACAAGTACAATAATTTTGCAAATTCCTACTCAATTTGTCAGAATCGACAAAACTTTCAAAGATTTGACATTATCATTGTTTAACAGGAGAGCATATGTAAGTAACTACATAGTAGAGTACTGCCTACAAACTATTGCACTGCTCCACAAAGATATTGATCACATTCTAATGTCATCCTGCACACTGACTCACCTCTCTGCGAGTGCTGCATGCACAATGCACACACACTCACGCAAAAGAAGGAACACATTAAGTTGCACTAGTACCTGATAAAAATGAACCATCTAATTTTTCTGCGATAAATCACAGAAGGTTTATTTGTTGTTGTTTCCTAACCATTTTGGATGAATTTGTGAGATCGACTGCTGCTGCTGATGATGAAGGAGCACGATTTGCACAGTAAAAACATTCATTTGATGGCAGCAGAAATAATGCACACTTAACTTGAGAAACATATTGTCACTTGTTGTTACTTAATACTTTACTAGACGGTGTACAACAACAATGTGTAATCCGTGTTACAGATGATATTTCCTCCACGATTACCTACTTCCATTTATTAAACTATTTCTATTCGGGAGGAAGAATTGTGGCATAATAATCTATACTGTCTACTGTGGAGAGAGGGCTTTGATTAATGTAGTGAGTACACACATTAGCACCAACTTCAGAAAACTATTTTGCTTGATGGCTTTCACATTTTAGGGGAAATTCCCTGTGCACGATTTGGAGAGAATCTGAGTCTCGTCGTAATCTGTCATATTGTTTGTGAATAGGAAAAATGCATAAACGAAACCGCAACGCTCTGAACAGTAATAATTCCTTAGTGTGCAAAACCATTCCTCTACTGCTGCTCCCTCCAAACCTTTTCATGCTAACTTTATATTTCATGCATGAGAACCTCGTAACATAATGCGAGCTACGAGGATTTATTAGGCACCAAGTCAGGAACTTTATGATGTAGTCACTTTGAATTATGACACCATATTTTCTCAAATTACCACACACTCTCCTCCAACTAACAATACATAAGTATATGCAAAAACTACCTTTTCTTTATAAACTGCAAATGGTCATACTAAATTTAGAAGATACCTTTTTCGTGGAAGACAAATTATGTTGGGACTTTGACGGAAAGGAGTCTGATGCTTCTCTCACTCTTCGCCTTCTCCTTCTTGCGGTCTGAAACAGAAATTAAAAACATTTTTAGACCTTGCAGCTTTATTTTCAATTCTATTCGAAACACTAACCATACCATTTAATTTCAGACACTGCTGACGTATACGCGAATCAAGTTTAATTTACACATTTTCAGTCTCTACTCGCAATTAGTACAATACTTTCTGTTGTTTATTATTCAACTGCACTCCTCCCACCTTATGCGATTGTAAACAAAAGCGTACACTTATCTAAAACAGAGGAATATAAAATCGCCACAACTGCAAAGCATCTCTTCAACACACAATAAATAATTATATTACCAACGCGTATAACGCGTATCCATTCTCCCATGTAGGACTTTCCACACGTTAATCAATATGCTACCTGCTGTATGCAGTTCAGCATCACTAATTATACTAACGAGACCTTGTCTGCCACTGACCGTCATTCATCGACTTAAGAGAAATTCTAATAACCTAATTTAAACACACAAATGCAGTCATAAATCATTGTAGCGGTTAATCTGTGCTCCCCTCCATTTCTACAGTACAGTAGCTATATAAATATACGAATACAGCATGCGATCAATGATCATTACCTAATTATTTTGTTTACTATTGAGACAGATGAGGCAGCACGATTCTCTGTGCTGAGAATTGTACTAGCTCCTTTGTTCTTATTGTTCATTCCAATTGCACTGACGCTCCTAGCCATTCCCTGTCCAGAGGTTAAACTTTAAACTGTTAAACGTTTGCTCTAGAGCATCTATCATAAGTACATACCGCTATGAAACGCATACAAGAGACTACTATTTACGTATATAGGATTATCACATCAGTTCAGTCCGTGCACAGCGCAAGAAGTTCCTTTGTCGCGTAGCCAATACAAAGGAAGCAGCGTGTCTCAGAAACGTCGTCATTTAAGTCTTGCAATTAGAAAAGGGTAGACCAGAGGAGGTCTAATGACACACACCAAACCAAAGGACAATCTCAGAAAAGGTTTTTGTAATCAATTCACTATCCATTCTTTTCTACGTACAGCTACATAATATGATTTGTAGATGGGACGCTAAATAATTCAGTCCCGGAAAATAGATTGCCACGACGCATTTGTACGCATTTACATGGCATGTACGGTAAAGTTATTAATTAGAATTATTCCCTTGTGCTGTTGTTGTTGTTGTTGTTGGCGGTGTTGGTGGTTGGTTGGTTAGCAAAGTCAAACAAAACACCATTTGTGGACTGCATATTTTTACGTGGATACATCAAAGCTGGACTCTTGGTGCTAATAAAGAAGTGAGTGTATTGTAGAATTTTATTAGGTCTCTGTGAGCAGATAAATAGTGGATAGTGGATATGCACAACATCTCTGAACAGTAAAAGGTTGCGTAAATTAGGCGGTGGCCGCAATGAACTTGTGCTCTTTTGTTGGTTGGGAATTGCACACGCTTGACTAGGTTCTCTATTAGGTAGTTCTATACGTGCACAAGTACAGTATCCATGGATGATGGTTCACTTCATTATAGTTGGTTCACGTAGATATCGCATACACGGATAGATAGTAAGCATATGCTCGTACACAATGGTCAACGAATTTTGTGATAGTCAAATGCAGATTGATCTAGGAAATAATATATTGTTGATTCTATTATTAAAGATAAGTTCACATGGGCCAACACCCCTTTGGCTATCTCCATTCTCTATCTCATGTTACATCACAGGTGCATGGAATTCATGTGGCAGTCACAATGTCTGCATTCTCTCCTCCGCGTCTCAAATTGCGCTGCACTGCATGAAACATTAAACTTCAACGTTCAAATCCAAACTATGTGTACCAACTGTACTCTGTGTTACAGTGTTAGGTGGTGTCTTTATGAAATATCGCTGCATTGTTCAATGGCTTGTGTGCACATTGCTTTTATTGAGGGGGTGACCCGGGCTGTCGAACATTGAAAAACTCCAAAGACAGCAGAGAAGCTACACCAAAAATGTCTGTGGTGGCTCACAGCGAAATTATTCCAAATATTGCTTGTTGTGCATGGAGCGGAAGCAACAAGCTGTTTATTTACGTATGGTGTAAATGTGTAATGCACTCAAAAAATTCTGAAATAATTTTAATGCATCACTGACTAAAAATAGCAAAAAGCAGAATCTACAGTGTGAGTACAAATTTTAGCACCATGATTTCAACTTGAAGCAATTGTTTGGCTTCATCAGGGAAAAAATCAGGAAAATTCAAGATCCCGAAAGACAGAAAAAATCCTTGCTACTATAAAATACATTGCTTTGTGGCATAGAGAGAATAGCAGAAATTCAATGGAATTAACCTTGAGCTTGTCTAACACAAAATCTGACATTTTTGGCAATTGTTCTCTCCATCCTACAGATACTTACCATGTGAAACATAATAAAGTTACATTGTGGTGGAATAATTGAATCCTGGTGGTGATGCTATATGTACACAGAGAGCAATTTCCTAACGATACACACTCCCACTTTTCATCGAATATTTTTGCATTGCGTGCAAAAATATGATGAACTTTTTTGATAATCCATTATGGCTATGCTTCACACTCTTGAGGTGTAATCGTTTGAGTAAATAGTAGCATCAGTAGTTTGTATCTCCAATTGTAGGGAATACACTTTTAGACACTAGTTTATATAGCTAAGCGTTGGAGATAATAATAATATGTAGTTTTTCACTCTAATCGAACTAGAATCAAAACGATCTAAAATATCTCGATTACGACGCATGCAATCTTTTAGGTGCCTATAATATAAATACATAATCTGTAAGTCTGTCTGTTCGTGTATAAAGTGTAATTTCGATGCCTACCTAGTGTAACCTCATCAGATGTGTGAAGTGTGAATGTGGAATTTTGCACTTTATGTTTCCCATCGTGTCAGTTAAGAAAGTAGACGAGAGAGATTTCCACTGCAAACATAAAATGTTGAAAGAAGCCAACAGCCATTCTAGAATTGCAGCAACAAAGACCTTTCGTCTCTGCTCTGATTCATGCTTCGCTCCTCACTTGGAAGTTCATATAATAATCAGAATCACAATTAAACAATCCATGTCTTATCATAGCTCACTGCTGAAAAAATCTACTTTGTACTTCTTTTGTCCTTCTTGTGTGACTCCCTCTCATCATCATCATCTTCATGTCCCTCTCTGCACACGGTTTTAAATAGGAACAAATTGAAGTCCAAGTGACACAAATATATCGCCAGTTTTTATGTGTGGTAGCTTTTTCTCTTCACGTTTATCTTCTCATTGTTCGCAGACAATCGTATGTATACTTAGAGATGATTGGACATTTCTACTGTCACTACTGTTCTCCCTCTAGAAGAATTTCATAAAGCCGCACTAGTCGTAGTTTTGCATAGTCTTCGTTGACATGACAGATATTCACGATACGCATATACACACACACACACAGTGCACTGCTACGACTATTTGTCTACGATGACTAACAATGATCTACAAACGACTTGCAACAAAATTATAGTTCTGAAACTTAAATATATCAGTTTGCGTATTGCATTCATAGCAAATTTCTCCTCTCTCTCTCTGTCTCTATGAAAGTCCATACTAATAAATGTATACAGAGAGTGAGACTCAGTCAGTCAGTCAGTGACAGCATTGTTGACTATCGGAGAAAATAGGATTCGTGACTTGTCATCACATCAGATTAATCCTTCTTGTGGATTTTTGAGTAATTTCACAATTTCATCTCGTCCTCGTCCGCATACCAATCCGCATACGTTTACACATCTGCTAGCAATATGTATTATAATATGTGAGTGCTGATTGTGAGTGTACGCTCAGTCTCAACTAACAAAGTAATTATTTAGACACTTATTTAGACATGGAATAACTTCTTACTGATATATTTATATATAATGAAATGCATAGGGAGAAAAGTGTATATAGCATGAATAACGATATGACAAGTTCTTCACAATGTTGGTAATGTGTGAGTTTACAATCCAGAGAGATGTTACTGGCAACAATACTCTTTTGAAATACACAATGCACATATCCTTATTATTTCCAACGATGAAGATTTGGTGAATTCATGCAATTTCTATTTGTAGTTGCTCAAGGGAAGCGAAATCTCATCTCATCGTATCAGAACACACACATCAGCTCATAAAAGGATCTGCGTGTGCACTTATCTCTAAAAGATTACCAATAAAAACCCTTTCCAACTCGTCTCAGCTACTATCTTTCATACACAGAATCCAATGAATGCATTGCCAACGAAATAAACCGTGTTTTTCGAAATAAGCCCCAAAGGCCGTTGCTGAAGTCTCAAAATACAGACCCCCCAAATTATGTTAAAATTTAATTTTAAAAATTACTCGCACAGAAAATATTCAATTAGATATCTCATTAGCACTTATGAATGGCTTGTGCCATACTTACTGTAGAAATTATCATCATCCCAATCACTGTATTGGATTTTTGCACACTTTTGACTCGGGCGGGAAGAATCCGATTCTCTAGTGGAACATATTGCAGCACAATAACACCTTCAGCCCTTTTCGCATAAAAAATCATTAGAATTGGAAGAATCCGCCCCACTTAGGCTTATTTATTAATTGAACGTCGTACACCTCCGTAGCCAGCTCAGCCATTAAGAGTAATAACGAGGCAATAAATTACAAAGAGAAGACGGCCGACAATTACTGCGCTCATTGAATTGAGACAATATTGGATATTATGGTGGCGTTTATTGCAGCGAGAGAGTCGACGAGCAAAAAATGCGTTCCTGAGTGCACGTGGGGGCGTGCATTGCAGTAAACACGGCGACTAGAAAATATTCAATCCATCATATACTGCACAGTACAACGCTTCTCTTCATTGTTCATGATTTGGGAAGACGAATTAAGTTGGTTGCAGTGTGAGCGAGTTCAATTTTTACAAATATATACTATCACCAACCACTATATTCCTATTATCCTATGCATACAATACAAATACGTTATTAATAAATATCCATCCACCTGCACATCTATAGTAATATGTCTATGTGTGTGTAGCACGTATGGTAGTGGTAGGCTAAGCCAAGTCATTATTTATTACATTGCTCACATTCAATTTAATGAGAGATGAGTATTGTTAAATAAGTATGCAAAGAGCATACTGCATGACTATCGCATGTCCAGCCTAGTCACTCACTCACTCAATACACACATGAAGTGAGTCAAATTTTGCACAAAGTGTACTACACACACTAAACATGACTTCTACTATAGACACGAGAAGAAGACGTGCAATACTATACAATCTTCTTCAAAGATCTGTTGTTAGTTCGGCCTAGCCTCCTCTGGCTCATCGTCTGCTCACTTACCAGCTTAATATTTGTACATTGTATTCTGCCATTTACATACATGTACACACAGAATGCCTACTAATGCTTACCATCTCACTCTATACGATTCAATACAAATACTACGTGTACGTACTATAGTCTATCTATGGACACAAAGTCAAAGCTCATTTTATTGGAGATCCGTCTGATTGCTTACACTTCTCTATCGCTCTGTCTGTGTAGACTTTTGGTATTTATAAGTACATTTTAGTAGTTTATCCTTGACAGATCATCCTCTTCTCTTCATTCGACTCTTTGTCTCATTTCTAATCTCCTGCCTCATTATTCTTGTTCTAATGCTGCAAAGCGGAGATAGTGACCACCACCACAAGGTATCTCTGATAATCATTCAGCTAGTAAAAACCAACTTCCCTCTATTAAGACTGTATGAATTCTTCTGTTTTTCACAGCACCAACTATAAATGTCTGCTTGGGTCTTGATGTCATAAAGAAAAAGCCGAAATATATTCAGATTTTATTATAGGTACCTATTTGTACACTGCAGGATATTTGTGTGCATCATCATCATCATCATCATCTTCGTCATGTAGTATCAAGACACAAGCAAATAATCCAATCCACATTCTAAATGTACTGTAATCAATTGTACTTTCAGTCAGACCTTCTTCCTAACACTATGGAGCGCCAACACATACTCTGTTGGGACATACATCATCGTCGCAGCGCGTCGTCACTGCTAGTAAAAGTAATTCATATGCAGCACATGTGCCACAATATAAGAGTAATAATACGGCTCGACTGCACCTGTGCACATTGTTTTCAATTTACAAAATCAAGTAATGCATCAAGATATCATTTTAGTATACAAGCCATGTTCGACTATGAAGGAATCTCTGCGGGTCCTATGTGCGTGTTGATGCTATATGTTATGGTATTATAAGACGCTTAGTCGTGTACTTTTTGCGGTATAAGAGATGAAAAATGCAAAAGGCAAAAATTTGCAAATGAAAATGTATATGCAAACAATGAGAAGAAGATGCGCAACTGAAAAGTCAAGTCAATTGAAGGATGTTGTTGTAGGAATTTAGATAGATTCATCACGCATGCATCTATTATCTACTTCATGGTCATCCCTTACGCTCAACCACCTATACGAAATACGAAAGACTACAACAACGTTTACCCAAAGTCCTTCTGCATTGCTAATTTAAATAATAATAACATGCTGAAAATTTGTGTTTCGCTTATTATTCCTGATGTCATTGTATTCTGTTTGTGTGTGTGTGGTGGTTGGTGGATCATGTTCGCCGCGTCGTCGTCGTCGGCTCATTCTGGAGAGATAGAGAGACTGATGGACTTACGTCCTCTCATCATCTTCTCTCGATTATACGTCTGTTTCAGCCGGGGAGCGAATATTTTAATTACGTCATGACAAATAGACATAAGAATCTTGAATACTTAATTGCACGACCATTTGTCTCGAGATTTCAGAAAATGTCATTGCTGCCTTTGCCCGCGGGCAGCTCGCAGACTTATAAGAGAGTGTAGGAGTTGCTCTTATTGTTCCTACTAAATAAATGACCTCCTTGTATAAATTTTTTTATGAAAAAATAAATGAACTTCTTTTTCGCAGGGCTCGCATATTCTTTCAAGCGTATTCAGTTAGCACTTTTGTTTCCCAACAAGTGCAAGAAGAAGAAGAAGCATCACAGGGGAAAATGACCTGAGAGAATCGTACAATACAATCATATAAATATATAGTTTCTATTAAGAACTGTGCTAACTAATCTAGTGCTTAAATTTTATGGTCAGACTTTTTGATTATCTTTGCGAAATAAAGCAGAATTGAGGTAGAGCACGTAATACAAATGTGTACGAAGATTCATCATTATCACCACCAACGGTTGAAATGATACGACATTCATCTATCATGCTTTTGTTGCTTGAAATAGTGTCTAGGTCTTTGGGCCATTGTCAGTTTCATCATCATGTTCCTACACATGAGAAACATCATTCTGTGTGCTTATTTTCCACCCCTGCTTTGAGCGACGTGCGAATTATGCGTATGAGATTTTTTTTTACCTGTTGCTGCCAAAATAACCAATTCGCCAACGTAATTATTAAGTCATCCCATATAGTATCATCGTCGTTCAGGTAAAACAAGTTATGTAGGTTGTTGTAACGATTTTGTTGGAAAACATTAATAAACTTTCACCATCATCACTGTCACTAAACAGTCAAAGTCTACAAGAATGACATCATGCACTTTTATTAGTACGTTAAATCGTTAGGAGGCTACATCAGCCAGGAATACCAATAATATTATTAATATGAATTTGTCACGACACGCATAATTTGCAAATGTTTATTAGTCAGCGACAGGTAGCCACCAGCAGCACAAGTAAATACCAGTCAATGCAAATGCTTAAAGGATATGTTAAAGTATTTATGACGTTATGTGATGATGACGAGTGAGCACATCTCTGAAAATCCTCGGCTAATATTTTTTGAAGTTTGATTGTGAAAGATATAAAATATGAGCTGGAAGTTTTTATAGCATTACTTCATCAGTAATCAACGCACTGAACACCGGATAGCCACTAAAAAGTTGCAAGTCTGCAGGAAAAATACTAAATATGTATAAGCACAGAGAGAGAGAGAGAATGGAAAACGTAGAAAAACTGTATAAATTATTGATAGAAAAACTACATGATAATTTTTCCTAATTGTCCACACACGCTCATTCTTGCAAGTGCCTTGAATTTACAATTTCATTTGCAGGTTTTACTACAAACAATATTTAACATTGTGGTTTCTCTATGCACTCTCTCATGTGTTCCCAATTACAACGAAACTTCCCTGCACTGTAATTGTGAACGAAAGCTACCAAGTCTAACATTTAAAATATTTTTGCATATTATTGTGTAAGTGGATATGAACAAGTAGAAACTCAATTACATTAAACTGTATGCTAAATGGTTCATTATCCAAGACGGAGAAACAAATTACTGCATCAATAACGCGACCGTTCACATACATTTTATAGTATTAAATTGTATCAGTTAGGATAATGGGTATACTTATTAGCCATTACAAAAACGTCTAGTGACATGCCGCCGCCTTCGCAGCAGCTGTAAGACCGACTGCGGAGCTTAAACATTAATTTGACAACTGAAATGACTAGAAAGGACTTGCAATAATATTAGTAATTAAATTTTCACTCATTACACACAATATTCATGAACGAAAATGAAATCCTATTAGCATTCTCTGTGTGTGCAAATGTGGCGCAAAAACTGAAATCGTCTGCGGTGCTTGCTGACAACAAATGAGCACAAAAGCAGCAGCGGACAAAGAAAAATCAAGAGTTACAGAAGTCAAAACAAGCAAACAGTACTTCAGCTCCTTCTTCCTTTCAGATAAAGATGAAGAAGCACACTGTATCGTTTGTTGGAGAATTTCATTAAAGCTAATTAGTACTTATGGAGTGAAACATTGCCTAAAGAGAGTGACAACCAAAGAGAGAGTGGAGCAGATAATGAGATAATCTTTTGAATTCATTTTAATATAAAGAACGATGAAGAGTCGGAAACAAAGTTGATCATGATCTTCTTCTCTCGCTTGATCTTTCCATCGTTTTTTCCCTACATTTCTCCGCGCGCGAAAGAACTCATGGAGTGAGTGAGAGAGAGAGAACGTAAATTGATTATACAGATGAATAAGAGGATGGATGTAGTACATGTCGCTCATGCCTCATTCTATTATCTGCAACACAATGGAGACTTCATCTCTTGGCTAAAAATTACGTGACAGTTTCTGGCTCACGGCTGTCATCTAAGTAGTCGATGGATGGATTAGCATGCACCTATTTACTACTGGTACTACGACAGCCACTCAGCCACTGCATCCGCACACCCACCACACGATATTTAACAATAATTTACTACAATATCATATAATAAACATTTGAAGCATCAACAAGCACTTAAGTGCTTTCTCCAAACGAATATTCTAATAACTAATAAAAGAGTAAGCAATTCTCTGTCAGTTTTTTCGTAAACACAAGAGTGCAATGCTGCTATGTGGCCACGTCAACAACAAAATTTTCAAAAGGTTATTGCAGTTTGAAGCAAATGGTGTAGACAATGACACATTACTACTACCACTACCACGTGTGCTCCTAATCTCACTCTCTGATGAACACCGTGAGGAAGTCTGTGTTTCGATTTTGATTGCGTTTTTATGAGGAAATTGCGAAAATCACTAACCTACGTGTTTCAATCTAATACTTAACATGGGGAACTGCTGTGCAGATATCTTTGCAGTAATACTAACAAATATGAAGCCAAAAGGCAATCTGCTAGGCAACAAGTACATACACAGGCAGATGCACGTACAAACAATAAATACCTGCAATCTCGAGCGTCAACCATGAAAAAAGATACACAGGAGAAGTAACCCGAACAAACCTCAACCAAAGCATGCCACAGTTGTATGTAATAGTGTTCCTTCAGAGATGGCTACTGCAGAAAAGATAAGACAGACTTTCGGTATCGCAATACACACAGAGAAAAAACATGACTTTTCTATCATTTTATATTGTGATGTAGTGTGTTGTACGTTGAGGAATGTGTGGGACTCGGTTCTTTAACTGTCACTTGAAAAACAAAAGCAACGTGGAAACAGTTTTTCACTCTTATGTATAAATACCAGAGTGTGATTCCATAAAATACTATTATACCACTTGTGCATCCATTATTGTTATGGAGAGACTGCTGGGTTGAGTACATAAAGAACTCTGGTGGTGTTCTGCTACTATAGTCATGAGAAATTCCTTCGGAAAAATCCCAAAGCTCTAATAAATTCTCTTCTATTCCATTCTATGTGCTGAAGCTTATGGATCGAGCAATCTGTGCTGAGCGAGACTTGAACAAGAACAGCAGATTGTTCCCTCCACCACTGCGATGACGACAACGAGCAAATAAGTGGAGCTATTACATAAATTCATTTCTGTACATATATTTAGGTACACGTACTGCATTGGTGCAAGTCATGCTACACTTTCGTGTCTCTCAACGTTTAGAATTTGCAAAGAAAATTGATTTAAGTGGCAGTGCTTGGGTTTTATGGACGTACACGTACTCGTAGCTCCAGATAAAGATATAACTATTTGACTAACTATTGAAAATGTAGAATTCTTGGCCCACAACAATGTCCATCGAAGAAGCAGACGCTGAGCGAGTGAGGATCATCGTCTGAATAAATCCGAACTATCTCAACTCTAGTATCTACTGCTGTAGTAATAAGTGCATGTGCTCTTTGCATTGTAGACGTCACATTTTACCACTAATGGATTTAAACAAAAAAAGGAATTGTTTGCGATGCACGTTTTTAGGGCAGGGCGGAGGTGAGCCGATTTAGTAGAAAGACTACTTGAGAGTACACGCACAAAGATTCAGAGTTCAGTCGGAGTGAGCGGAAGAGTCAAAGTTGCTCTGCCAGTTATTAATGTAGGTCTGGGATTTTCAATTACACTTTACCTTTGTTGTACGAGCAGTGGGGGGAGAGGATGAGCGAAAGTATTCAACTAGAGAGAGAGAGAGAGAGAGTAGTCAGGTAGTAAGAAGTAGCAAGTACCTTTTCCCTTTCTTGGAAACAGAAATATTCTGAACAATAAAAGTTATTTATGGCATTCCCTAAAGCCATTTAAATGGCATTCGAGCTGTGACATTAAGTGTGAGAAATGGAATGGATTGAACTCCATTCGCGCAGTCAATTCAGCTAACAATGTAAATCCGATAAACTGTCCCCGGCCGTCTGTTCACAAAAAGCCCAGCAGTAAAACTACGGTCGCATCCACTGACGACAAACACTGGCATCCTCCATTTCACTTTTCCCACAAATTAAAAATTAGAGAAAATCATGTGTCTCGAAATTTTTTAAGTACATTTGGTAATTTCAATTATCGCTGTGGTAGTAAATAAGTTCATTATGGTCACTTACAAATTACAACATTCCATTTAAATAAATTTCTACGGATTTGAAAATAGTTGAGCAGATATTCAACGTTCGTATAATAGTTTTTCCGTCTATTCTAATATATAAGTGGAATGTGTAAGCTGTGGTGATACTTCGAGGCTACTTCATACGTGTACATACAATTATTGTAGAATGCTCGGAGAGTGTCCATGGTAGTACACAATGGCGTGGACACATTAATACATTTGCTGCAGCAAATGCTGTTTAAAGTCCATTATTGGCGTTCTAATGGAGATCCTGGATGACACTTATACTTCTGTTGCAACTGCACTTATACTCGAGAGGTTATTCCTAGCGTGTACCATGCACCATATCGAATCTCAATGCAAGACACTCCGTCATCTTCCTGTGAGTTTGAATTTCCTTAGATTAGTTCAGCTTTCCTACATCCACATTATGCATTCAAGTGCATGCGGGGACGCTACATCATAGTAGCTACGAGATAGGTAGACAGACAGACAACGTTTTAGTAAAGCGCTTTTGTTGGTTTTCGTTACAGTGTTGTTGGCATTGTCCGTTGTTTGCAGTTGCACTGCTGTAGTATAGGTGAATGAATGAATAAAGGCTCTGTGGTTCTTTGGGTACTTGTACTTACAGACAGAGTACATACATTCATTCGAGTGGCTGCTGTTGTAAAAGTGTCTATTACATTCTTGTGACGTTTCTGTAGAAATTCAATGTCCTTGGATGGAGTTGTTATTTCACTTCACTCTCTATTTAGATTCAATTGGACTCTTCAAGGCGCAGATAATTAGAAGGTGTGTGTAGGATTATGAATGATGCGAACTCAGTTTTGGCAGACAAAGAAAAAACGACCAAGTGAGTGCACGACGACACGATGATGATGAGGATGAAGCGAAATATTTATACTTATAAGTAAGTAGAAAACGGACGGTGAAAATGACAGATTATACATTCAAAGAATAAAATATCTGTTCATATAGATTGTAGAGAAAAAATTGTGAAACAAACGATTGCAAGCATGCAAAGATGACAATGACAATGAGAATCGCCAACTACAAGATCATCCAACTATTTCCTTATTACCCACAAATTACATTATTCTTGTCTTCTATAAATAATCCCTAATTCACATGTGATTTTGCAATTATTTATGTGTCTCCGCCATTTATTACCATTGCCTTGTCTGTCTGTGTATTTATTAGTGGGTACACGTATGCAAAATATACTCTGCGTGACAGCGCCATCCTATTATTTATTGCTACCAGCCAATTTCCTCTACGAGATTAGATACAATCATTGTTTTTAAAATTTTAGAATTCGTACAAAAAAGTAATGTGGTGCCATTAGAGCGAAAGTTAGAAGATGTCTTCAGTTACAAAATAATTGAGATGAAAAAAAAACCTTCTGCTGTACAAACTTTTGTAAAATGGTATGCATTATCTCTGTCTGTACACAGAGAAAACATATACATACACATAGACAGCAGAATTCGTTTAGCAGTGCAATAAAGCAAATATTTTCAATGAAAATGTCTATGTAATGGCAAAACCTGTCCCCCAGCTCGCTTTTATGACGACAATGACGAGTAAATATTGTGTACGTGCGTTTCGACAAGAGTCGTCATCATATTATGATACTATTTACTTTATGCGCTGCCGCTGTCGCTGCGAACATCTACGTATAACAAGGAAGAGTAAACAAAGAAAAGAAGATGAGCACCAGCAGCATTCTTTTTCCTTCCTTTCATTATTTTTTTTACACATTTTGCAGGAGATACGCTCAAGCATATTGTAGGCGAATTAAAAGTATAAAGCATATATAAATATATAAGGTAAAGAAGAAAAAGTATGATAGTTTATTGTATCCGTTATGATTCTTCAGAGTAAAGTCAATAAATCAAATTAGCTTAAAGAGAATAATATGTGACGTCATCATTAAATTCACTTCTTTTCCGTTGTTTACGTTTACAGAGAACAAAAGTGTATTATAGAATGATTCGACTAAAGATTGAGTTCACGATTAAATATATTAATTGTGATTAGGAACAATGAACATAATATAAGGTTATACATATGTCAAATAGCCGCTTCTACTACATGCAATGCTACTAATTAGACGTTGTTATGAATTTAGTTATTAGTGTACAGTTTATGTGTATATTTATTGAGTCAGTTTAGAGAAATGCACATCCTACATCATTGCCTCTCACTCTCTAATAACATTATTACCTAACACGTAATTCGAACACCCAAATGCCACTTATATGTTTTAGCCGTTAGGATAGGATGATCTTGAGTGGTGGTTCATGATAATTGTGACAGTAAACAATTGGCACTACACACAAACACACACACACAGATACTACAACGGGCCTGTGAAATATACTTGCTCACTTTCTACTCTCTCGCAAAGCACCAGACAATTATTGTTATGTAGCCATTCTCGTTTATAGCTTACTTAATATGCTTATAATAATGTGTGTAATGTGTCTACATGAAGAAATGCTCTGATCAAATTCAAAGGAAGAATGAAGTGGGCCGCTGCTGCTGCCATTAAAGAAATTCAAGTGGGCAATACAGAAATGAATGATTATGCGTTCGAGCAAAGTCGCACTTCTTTTATTGACGATTGACGTTGCGCATTTTTGATTTGATGTTTTTCTGATAAAATATATTCAGTCTAGTTATCGAGTTGGCCCAGTTGGGCAGACCGGTCGCTTTTAGTATTTCCAATCCTCTGCGGTCTCTGCACACTTAAACACGTTTCATTGTTCACTTTCAGTTTTACAAAACACACCAGACACAAAGAGATGGTGGTGGTGGTGGTGGTGGTGGTGGTGGTGGACGGAACGAAATGACAAGGTGGTTGCATTGCACACAGAAACACACACAGTGTTTATCCACCTTATTGTCCCTTGACAAAGGAACAGTTCGAGGCAAATGCGCGCCCTGAACTGAATAAAATGTGACTCAATCTGATAGCATCTCATTCATTCCTCTGCTGAATGTGCTCAGTTCTCTGAATATCGACATACTCATTATGATCATGACAGGCAGCCTATGAATCACGGTTATTTCTACATTTCTTTCATCTTTACTTCTCCTATTATAATAAAATACGTCTTGCTCTTTATCATCAATACAAATAATATAATAATCTCTGTAAATACATACATACAGTACGTAATACTAATGGCCAATCTATCAGCCAGAAGTTTTGCACAGTTGTTTGAGTTTGGGTCATGATTTACTTATTAGAATATAGTATGGAGATTAGTAATTGACTTGGTCATTTTGATGGGAATCAAATGAGAGCAAACTGTACATAGCTATCTACTATTTACAACTTACAACACAAACAATATTCTACACACACAAAGTGTAGTTAAATAGTACGAGTGCGCCTAATATAATAATAATAATAATAATAATAATAATAATAAGCAATAATAATAAATAAAATAAATGTGGAATGAAAGCATGAGGTGAGACTTGAGTGATTGTAGAATGGAAGGATGTATCAGTCAAGCCTGCTTATGCAGTTCCTGCTGTACAAGTAAATCCGGTTCTGCACTTCCATCACTTTTGACGTGGCTACGAAAATACGAGTAGCTAACTACGTAGGCGCCCTAATCGTTCCTTTTTGCAAATATACATTTGCAAAGGTGGTGTTACTTATATGTATAAGAATGCATAGAAAACTGCCAAGGTATCCGTAACCTTTTCATTCGCCATTCTCGCAGTGTACAAGCTGTAAATTGGTTTTAGTCATTCAGCCTGTTTATTACATTCTGAGGCAATATTCAATATATGCACATACATACACATGCATTGGCGTTCGAATGGATTTGGCACTGAATACTCTCAATGTACAATTATCATTATGTTCTTATTGAGTATTACATAAAATGCAAAGTACCTAATATAGACATTGTATTTATGTAGCTGAGCTACCACTCTTTCAGGGTAGACACAAACATGGCGTGTAGTAGCAGCGGTATGGACTATTTGTAGTAATATAATAATGGAAACGAAATAGGAATCGAGCGAGTCACAGTTCAACTCACCAGACGCCCTTGACAACTACTTGTTTATGTTCTATTATTTCTGTTTGTACACAGGGCACGACACACAGAGATTTTGGTCTTGTCTTGTCAGCTATCCGTCTCTAGTGGATTCAGATTCCAGCCTACAATATTATATTCTTGTATAGAGCTGCTGTTATCCCCGCATTCTATTTGTATTATCTGCTCTGCTGACTGCAATTCAGTTGAACTGAATTCGATTTAAAAACAGTTTAATAACAAAGCACTGTGCTGCTACTGAGCACACACACACACAGATCTATTTTAAAGGTGATTCACTAAAAGCCAAACAGACTGCTGCTGCAATCCTATTTACCCTGCTGGCTCCCTGTGTGGATAACAAATGGCCTGTTCATTGCAAAAGCAAACAGACAGACTAACTGTGAACAGGTAATAATAGTAGACGACGACATTAGTAATTTAATAGTAGTATTTTCTGTAATATAGATAGTTAAATATAAGCGATTGTAGGATTTCTTGCACTATTCCTCAAAGATACTTTACTATTGCCTAAGCAATGCGACAATACACACAGTGCATACAGAAGACAGATGGAACACAATGGAGGAAACAAAAGACTTTCAATTTCGCTCTGGCCAGGAAATTATGGCACAGAGCCCAACTCCAAATGCTACTACCTATGCACAAATACACACAATGCATAATAATAATAATAAATGTGTGTGTGTGTGCCCTTCTTTCTGTATCTTTCCGACTTAAATTATTGCATATTATGTACATAATGCACATTAAATACAGATATTTCCCAATTGCTTCACAGAGAGCAGCCCCGTGTCTGCTCTCGTATCTCTTTGATGTATCTATCTATTTACTGCTGATTGATGCAGAGTTATATCAGATACAAAGCAAGTATTCAATAGCATCGCGTTTACAAATGAAGCCGCATCCCACATTAAAAGAACTTTGTACTAAATTGCTTTGAAACGTTATGACTACAGGTGAACAAAGAGAATTCCTGAGCAAATTATAAATTTCATTCCATTCATTGTATTAGTGACTAGGGCC
>JABASC010001483.1:0-23075 GCA_019776185.1 Plutomurus gul | reverse complement strand
TGATATAGATATACTCTGGTTGAGAGTAAAAAGTAAAGTACCTATATAATACAGTTCTGTGAAATGTAGGTACTTCACAGAATGGTTATTCTCAAAGCTACCTCGTTTTTATATGAAGACTAAGCATTCCGTCACGGTGGGTTTCCTTATCTGTAAATGCCGGGTTAAAGTGCATAGTTCTTCAATGTACAAGAAGTGGAATACGAAGGTAACACTTTGTTTCCTCGTCTCATCTCCTGAATCTCTGGTGAATTACAAGGAATTTATACATAAACACAGCGCAACAAACCTCTTCTTTACTTGCCAACATTGTGCCATTGTGCATTGCATAATTTATTCCGTGCAGTTAAAACGCAGCTACTTTCGTTTTAGTCACAACAGAATGTTCAGTCAGGTCTGTTCAGAAGTGGCCGCATAAAATAAACTGGCGTTGTGATATAATTTACTTGCCTACTTTGAATGCGGATTAGATGTAATCCAAGTGAGTTTTATGTTGAGGGCATTTTACCTCACAGTGAAATCTGGGCAAATGTCTGCTTTGAAAAGATACCAAGTATGTGCAATATTCATGTTTATGAGTGTAAGTGGCTGAAGGAGGTAAAGGCGCAGACATGTAAATGTACCTAGTAAATGAATACTGAATAAAGTGTACATGTTGAGTGCAGTAGAAATGGTAACATTAGATAAGCGGCTATGTCGGGCTTATTTAGCGTAGCCTTTCACCATTCTATGGAGTTTGCGTGGAATCTCGCTACAAGGGAATTATAATCAAGTCTGTTCAACTAATTTATGGGTGAGCATAAAGAGTAACAGCTCCTATGTGCACCCGTTTCACAGACGCTGCTTTGTTGTGTCATCAACTAATCAGTGAGCATCTCTGCTAAAATAGCTCTCATGCATAGTTTAGTGCGTTTACTGGGCTCACTTAGCTCTGATTGAGGATTCCAGGTGGGTTCACCGTTGAATTTAAACTATACATATTTACTATAGGTAGCTGGCTGCTTAACTTAATCTATGCAATAATATACGTTCAGTTACTACGAATTCCACTCAATGTGCAGACAAGATGCTCTTTGCCACTTCCGTATGTCTGCCACTGCTACTATCTGATTCTCCCAATGATGTAGTGCAGTCAGTCGCTTTCTCTTGCCAGGAAAGGTGCCCACAAATGAAAGTGACTGTGACTCTCTCGGTGAAACATTATACGCACCAAGTAGCACTACATTCGTTCGTTCTGTAGGCACTAAAGTAGGGGTATAGAGGGTTTGGAAAGTTTGGATGTAGATATAGCGCTGTGCATCACAATGGTGTGATGTAATTCGATTCATCAACAAGCGTGGATTTTCTTGTACATGTCTCTTTTATCGCATGTCTGCAAATAATCCAACTCCCACCGCTTACTCAACGACTACAGTTTCGTTAAAATACTGCATTACTGGTACGAACCACACCTCCTACTAATACCTGCATCGGATAATACATAGGTACATAGGACGCGGGCTATCAAATAAGCATAGCTTTCCGTTGAAGACAATCATTGTCAACTTAAACCCTACAGACAGGAGATTTGTAATTGTAATTGATAAGCTACAACGGTGCTACAGTAATACCAGCTTATGTTACAGAATGACGTTGCCTTTAAAGTTCGTAGCAGGTAGCTCACTCGGAGCAGGCATTGGAAAAAAGAAGGAAGGCTTGTTATGTTTTACTAGATTGATGACGCAGAGCTACCACCCATTCGAGATTGAGTGAAGCGAAAAGGAATAAGAGAAAGTGCCTCGCAGTGGCAATTATGGTAGTAGTAGATCGCTCGCTCTCCCAAGAAATAAAGAAGCGCACCATCAACACTGCACTGCATGGTAGGTGGTAGACTCCGAGGAACGAAAGAGAACCAATGCAAAGAGATGTGATTGATAGGGAAAAGGAGTCGCGCCCGAGATCTATACTCTGTGTATGTCTGTACTATGTATGTTGTAATAGTAAAAGGGGTTTTGCCGGGCTGGCTGTGTAGCACACATGTGATGCTAGAGACGGGGCTCTGATGTTACTTTTTCACTACATGTTACTATAATCTACTGTGTAGATATACCTACCGTATACACATGCGGTTGGCTTGTATTCCATTTGTGTAGTGCGTTGATTGTGTGTGCGTGTGTTAAGTTAACATAAGTTGATTGTTTGTTCGACGAAGAGCGAATTCAAGACAAGATGTCCGAATTCCTCAGGGAATGAAGCGGCGAGTCAGTAATCTTAGTAATTTCACATAGAGTGTTCTCCCTGAGGACAGTCAGCACAAAACTGGAAAGAAGGATGCATTCAGACAGTGAAGAATGAAGCCATTCTGTCATATCGCACAATGTCTGAGTTTTTGTGCTCATGGATTTTGCTCGAAGACTTTGTCAACTTTCGGTGGCCAAATTCCAATTGAACCTATCTATGTACGTAGTAAGTTTGCAGAGGAAGACTGAAGAGAGAGAGAGGGTAAACTGAAGTAGGATAGAATGCAATACAATATACGTGGTGATAGTAATAGCAATAGTAGTAATGGAACGAGTGCATCCTAGACAGATTCCACTGGGAATTTACTCATAGTAAGTAGACAGACGAGTTCTCTTGTCTTCCAAACTTGCCCTACTAGTAGAAGGCTACTACAGTCATTTTCTTCGACGACGACGACTCCACTTCACAATTTTGTTCTGGTTTTATTTTACGTAAATACTTAGCTATATCATAGAAATTCATTTCATTTTGTTCGTTTACAGTTTGCATATAAAGAATAATAGAAAGTGTAGGATTAGACATTTTCTGCCAGTATATGTATACCATTGCTTCATTGCACTGACTGGGGTTCACCGCTCTAAAGGGCACATAGTGTGTAATGTTGTTGACGCTGTCACAATCAGTTTTCCATAGAACAATCTCATTTGAATTTACAACCTTTCTGTCTTGCTGCTGCTACTGCTGGGATCACTATATACCTTAATGGCGTCGAGGAGAAAAGCAGAACTTGCCACAAAGTGTACGACTGGAGCGTAAAGGAGGGGTCTCATAGTTATATACTTACATATATACTCACGTATAGTAGAGTATTTATATGAAGACACTACCATGCAGTAGTCACTAGTCACATCATAATGTGTCTCTGGAAATGTAATCTGCACACTTGCACAATATGGGGGGGTAAACGTAAGGTATAATATAATGGGAAAGTTGGTTTTGGATGGAAATAAAATCTCAAAGCGTATTTCACATGAATACATTGTTGGCAGTCGTGGAATGCGAGCATGAAACGAAGTGTGTAAATGAATACGTGGTCGGTCTCGCTCCGCTTTAATTAGTTTTAGGGAATCGCTGAATCTCGCCTGAGATTGACAGTTGCAACTTGAGGTTTACAATACCATTCTCATTTCGAGTGTACAGTGAAACTAAGGGAAACTGTGAGTACAATTTCATTCTCGCTTTTCTCTCGTACTGCTTAGCTGTTGTGTATTTTGTTGTAGACAGAAATATCTTAAGGAACCGCAACTGCTGCTGGTCTTATCACCATTAGGATCATGGTAAGATCTTGGAGTCGAGACACATTGTAATAGTTTAATCTGTATACCTTGAAGGAACGCAAACGTTCATATCCGGATACACGCAGGCATACAAGGGAAGTTTACGTTGAAATTAAATGTGCACGTCTTCGTCGAGATTTTTACTTGCTGCACTAGCTCTTCTATGTGTTGTGTTAGCGACATCGTAGCTCATACTATAACAGTGTATCTCTGTACTCTGCGTAATCTGTATTACTCCGGAGGCATAATTTTCATTTGTGGCTCTGCTTTTGCCGCATGGCATCACTCTTTCTGTGTGCTAAGCCAAGTGAGGCTAAAAAGAATGGATGTAAGTGGAACGCGAAAGAGTAAAAGCTTTAGTTAGGATATTGGATAATGCTTTGGAAAAATGTGCCAACTTGGAAATTAAACACTTGGTTTCATTTTCCGAGTTTTTGGCTCAGATAATATAGTGAGCATTCAATTAGATTTTAGTTTTGGCTCGGCTGGCTTTGACTTGTGAGTCGTTTTGTATTTGGTTGTCTTGTCTTGTCTATTTGACTTAACTGGATTGAAGAGTGGACAGAAATGAATGGCGTATTTGGATTCTCATCATCAGCATCATTTATATTTAAGATTAGATGCCAAATGGGTATGAGCGCTAGAGAAATGTACAGAAAGAAAAGCTAATGAATGAAAGATTGGTCTGAGTGAAGTGAAAGAGTGAGTGAGTGAGCTAAGCACTGAGCCAATGAGTGAACGCCTGAATGGATTGCAAATGCGAACTTATCCCACCAACTACTATTCTGTATACAAACTAAACTAGAAAATGCTCTTCATGTCAACTAAATCTTTCTCTCTCTTGACTTTGAGTGCCCGCCCGCCTATACATTGCGCTAGTGTATGTAGTCATTGCTAAGTAAATGTGATGCCATCATATGTTCACTTTGAATGAGATCCGTGCTTGTTCGTCGTTTGCTTCGAATTAGACAGGCTCACAAGATGTGCTGATCCATTATATTATCTCATGGTAGATCTCCTATGTTTGTGAGCGGCTTCCACTGCATTTCAACACCAGATGCATTATGTATTGTATTTCACATGCTGTGTATAGGTATGTACGTGTGTTCATGGACTAGGAATGTGAAGAGTTAGTTAGAGGCGTTTTGTACACAAGAAGATCGTAGTGTCTGTCTGACTGTGCGGCTTCATCTCAGTTGTTCATCCTCTACTAGTATGTAATTCGAGCAGAGAAGTCCTTGAATAGAGGCGATTGAGGTAATACAAATTACAAGGCATTGGATGCTCAATTTACTTTTCATTCACAACGTGGAACAGTCAACTCATGTATTAGCGCTTGTCTCAGCTACATTTGTAATCAATGTAATTTTCCCCGCAACGTTTTTTCCTTACAAATCATTACTCCACTTTGTTTCATTTCTTTCGTGAAAAGCGTGATGAGCTTGTAAAAAAGCCGGGGAGCGAGGGGAATCTGTATGGAACGGATGCTAGTGGTTAGCTCAGCTTGCACGTTATTTTTTTCGATTCCACCATTCATATCCCTCCTTCAAATCTTCAAACTGAAAATGACAATTCGAGCTAACGAGCAGTTGGGTAGTTGGGTCTCTTTGCGAGTTGTCTTTACAATATGTGCCTACAGATGATGTATATGCTTGTGTGACTACTTGAGATGGAGAAATGTATTTCTGATTGTCATGAGAAAAGAGAGTAAGAAGGAAAGAAGTAGCAGAACGGACTGGATTCATACAAGGAGAGATGGCAAGTTTTGCATAAAGTGATTGGAGGGTGAATGGAGTCAGCCAAATCATGGGAGAAAAAATGTGAATTGTATCTATAGGCATGCGACACAAGTACAGACACATGTACGTATTTCATTTCCAAGCGCATTGCATTGGTTGTGATGTGACTGAAAATGGGATAAGAAATGGAAAAAAGGGAATATGTTCGAGTTATGATAAGTGGGTGGATATTTGTTATTCTGCGTTGCAATGGTGGGTAGTTTAGAGTTGAGTAGAGGTCTTTCCCTAAAGTACTGCTGGAATAGCTAGCTCACGTCGTGAGCATAATAATGAAAGGGTCATAGGGAGTGTCGCTTCGGTTGACATTGGGACACAGAGACAAGCGCAAGTTCATACATATTAGAATACAGTCGAACTGTTCGTTCAGTCGATGTGCTTAGAGATGAAAAGGCATAAATCTATGCAGAAACTCTCCTTGAGTCAGGAGAGTGAGCAAAGTCAAGTCAACTCAACTAAAGCACTGCACAAACCAAACCAATGATCCAATATAACATAGAGAGAAAGAGTCGAAGAGCTTGCTGACTGGTCCTGTTGTACTTCGTCTCTGACTCTGAAGCAGAAATATTGGCAAAGAGATATTTGGACAGGACAGAAGCACATCTGTGTAACATTATACATCCTGAAAATCTCTTTGCGATATCCGTACTCGAAACGCTCGAAAAATCAATACCTGCCCTCGTATTATGTGGTATTTTCTGTGTACTGCTGTACTGCCTTGTGTCTATCCAATAGTTCTATCTCTTCAGGCTCTCTCTCTCTCACTCTATCGCGCTGGTTGACTTGGCTTGGCCCCTCTCAACTCATATCTTGTCGATTCGCTCTCTCACTCTCTCTTTCTCCCTCTTGATTTCTGTGTACACGAATCTCATGTGAGCGTGCATGTACTATTCACCATTTCTGTTTTCAGTGTATATGTAGTAG
Source organism: Plutomurus gul (assembly GCA_019776185.1). NCBI lineage: Eukaryota > Metazoa > Arthropoda > Collembola > Entomobryomorpha > Tomoceridae > Plutomurus > Plutomurus gul. The sequence continues at coordinate 16,798 of JABASC010001483.1, read as the reverse complement.
TACTAGTGTAGTAGTTTCCAGCAAAACTTGTCTGACGAAACCTTGCTTTTCCTCTTTAGCATCTTCTTAATGCCTTGCTCTTGGTGATCTTGAAGCATTGTTTGCACTCACAGTAGCTTCTCACCCTTCTTTCCCTTGTTGCTTTTGATCCACCTTTCTCCTTTTCCCTCTGGCGTATCAGACTCTCTCCGCTCGACGCGATAATAGCACTCGAGTACTGGCAATGCATGTGTAGTTAGTGTTGTACGTGCGAGCCGTATATGGATTTAATACTTTCATACTGGAGAGGGTAAGCGGTTGAATGAGAGCATAACACACACACACACACACAGAGAGAGAGAGAGAGAGAGAGAGCTCACAGATGGATACAAGAGCCGCTGGTGTGCCTGCTGCTCTGCAACTACACCTTTCATAGTGTACGTGTTGAGTAAAAGCGTGTGTTACATTAAACATCTTCTGCTCTGTGTGTGTGTGTGTGTGGAATCTGTATCTACCTTCCTGCCTAAACCGTAGCTGGCTTCTCTCTATGAATAAAGGGAAAACAGATAGCACGGTCTGAGAACAAGGGGAGTACGCATGACCCTGTGATGGCCTTTCTTATCTTGCGAGACTATAAATCAGTGCTCCATCTTGTCTTGTCCGACTGCTAATGATTTCCTCATCAATCAAATGTATACTACATACAAGTACATAATTCATTTCGCTCGTTGACTTCTGTTTTGCATGTGAAACTTTATGATCCTGTGTTGTCGTGTCCTTTGTTTGCCAGCTGTCTCCCTCTCATTATGAATATGCATAGATTGCATCGAAGCTAGACTACACAGAGGATACTTGTAGTAATTTGGTATGATTTCCTTCCGTATGTTATGCATTACTAGTTTGTACTGGTACTGTCTCTTTAGTGCTTTAGTAGGGGTACACATGCATGTCGTAAGATTTCTGTGGACGACCATGTAGCATATGGTTTATAGAGCTATCCTGGCTTATAATGTAATATATACTCTGGATTCGCTGGGCTAACGATATTACCACACTTGACGTAATATTACAAGGTGGCCGAACTGGTACCCTACTGCAGGCAGCAGTGGTGGAGGAAAGCACTTTCAACCTTGTGTTGTGAAGATTATGTGTTTGGTAGACTGAACAAAGTAGAGAAGAGTGAGAGAACACGAGAGACATCCAAACGAAGATTTTATGTATTTGTAGGTGTGTATGTATTACTCTTGTTATGCCGTGCCACTTGGGCTTTCTAGATTTGGAAACAGGTGTCGTTGAATTAATGCTTGAGCCCAGCTCATGTGTAGTATACGCTTGCACTCCTCTGACTCGCTCACACTAACCGGGATAGACATGCTTACAGATTATGGAGAAAGGTTTTATTGATTAGACAATCCATGGGGGCTCTCCGCGAGTGGAGTTTGAGAGTTTTCACTTGTATTTCTTGGATACAGAAGAAGAGAGGTATAAGAATTTTGTGTATTGTGATTTTACATGACGTTGGCTACAATGAATGAGTAATCTTATGTCGTAAAATAAGACGGAAGAAGAGAAGCATGTATTGCAAGTAGATTGGATTAAGTTAAACTGAAGGAACGTCGTTTCGTTTCAGCTCAAGTGCCACGGAAGAAGATTAAATGTAAGTTGGCTTAAGGCAAAGGAAAAGAAAATAGAGGACGGGAGAGTAGTGATGTGACGTCTTAATAATATTGATGTTAGCTTTGCTCTCTTACTGTTTTGTGTATGTGTGAAGGGAAGAAAGTGAAAAGGCGAGAGGAAGGGAGAAATTGGAAATGGAGTGTATGTATGTCTTTGGCTGGTTTTCTTTTAGGGGGAACGTAGTCTTGTCTAGTCTTATTAGGCTCAAAATGTTGACTGAACTTACGAAAATTTGGAATGGCACGGATCCTATATTTTGGTTTATTATGGGATTTACCAAATACTATCGTCCCCCTCTTCTAACTTACCCTGTTTTCACGGTAGAGCTGTATGAATATCCAGAATTTAATTAAAATCCTTCTCCACCACTTGACCCGATACTCTAATTAAATACATTTTTGTGCTCTGCTTTTTTAGATTTTTTTATAGTAACTTAGCATTAAGGAATGAAAAAAGTACATGTTAGAGTGGATTGTAAAAATATAATATTTACCCAAGTATTTTCTCTTGGTCAAAGATTGTACAATAACACTGAATGTTGTGATGTCAAGTTTTCAAAATGTTTTAAAAAATAACCCGATAATTTTGTATCTCTGTGATGCATTTGACACGGCGTAGAATTACTTTTTCGTTGCGCTTGACGCTGTTACGTACGTCAGCAAAATGTTGTTGTCACAGTAGAATAAACGCTGCAGTGAGTTTTCATTATATAAAGAGACTATTTCGACTCTTTTCCGGTAATTCTTTAAAGAGGGGACACACAGCATTCTGTAGTCCGTTTTGTGAAAGTTAAGCCAAGCTAAAAAAGTAAGTGCCTTCAAAGTGTTTCCGGATCTGAACACAAAAATTCAATCCAAACATTCAACAACAATATCTCCTTTCTTGGAAAGACTTACGGCACAGTCACTCCTTATGTACGTACACACTTATATATATAGTGTGTGTTGTGCAATGCAATGAATTCCTTATAGACTTATAAACGTACACAATAAAGAGCAATCATTTCCTTTGTTCAAACTTATAGGCTTGTACACATGCACAAAGTTACCCGACACCAGGGTTTACAAGAAAATGCTTTGCTTTCTTCGGGATTGGAAAGTGTGAATCTGTGCAAGGAGCTATACAGTACTATACATAGACTACGATAGAAACGCACAGTTTTATTTTACGCTACGTAAATAAAGGACACTGTAGAATAGCACGGGTTGCTAACTCCATTACTACACGTAGACTGCTGTCGCTTACGAATAGAGAGGATCTGTAATCCCAATACCATTGTCAAAAATTGTCTAGTTGGCAAATAATCCGTTTGCTGTAAAGGTTGAAAGAGTCACAATAAGTTGATGCTTTAAATTATAGAAGGCAGAAGACATACGTACATGTACTGTTACACGTATAGCTAATAATGTTTCGTTTAGACTGTTGTTTGGACAATTTTTCTTTCTTGTCTGTTCGTGTATTTAGCTGTGCGCTACAGTAGAAACTGCAGATAGGAATTAATGGTGGGTTAGACACGAGAGACAATTCGGATCGGAATTCATTGTCATTGTATGTAGAATGATGGTAATCAATACGACCTAATGTCTTCTATAGTGAAGATGGTAGTCGTCGTATGTATTTTGTGTGGCTATAGTGAATGTGCTCTACTTCTGTATCTCCGATGAAGCGGAATAAGTTGTAGTGAATAGAATTGGGATTGCTAACGAAGCTACTTAGTTGGTTGTTTTGCGGTTCGTGTGCAGGCCATTAACTTTGTAGTTTGGCAGTCTTTCTTTGTCTTACGTATAAAAAATTCTAAACTGAGGGAAGACACGAGAGATAATAGTAATAGTAGTGGGAGCACACATAAAGTGTAGATAGTTAATACTCACGTACATGTGTGTGTGTGTGTGTGTGGTACTGTGTATGGATCGAATGGCAGTCTGATTGTCGGTCCAAGGCAGTGAAGGATGAGTGAGTCTATTAAACTCACCTCTTGCGAAAGGACAATGAGGAATCCTCTCTAATCTCCACTCTTCTGTTCCGCTTCCTCCAGTTCTCTTTTACAATCGGATTGGTCGCACCATCCAACTGACTGAAAGTCTGAAAAAAGAGAAAAGCCCTTCCTCAGTTTTCTTTGGGCTACTACTATCTCATTCTTCGCCTACGTCTTCGATCTCCCTATCACTTTCTTTGCTCTACTTGGTGTGCCGCATGTTTTCTCGGAATTCAGAATTTCTCGTGGACAGAAACTGACAGGAGGACATGTAGGAGGAGAAAGAAAAGTTAGAAAAGTAACTTTCTCCGCTTCAAAGCACTCTTCCTGAATGTGTCCCCAATGTGTGTGTGTGTGGATGTATGTGCTAAACTCGTAGAAGATGTAGGTTGACATTGACAGCTTTAGGAAAAACGAAAGGCGCCAGTAAAAAATGTACTACTAATAAGCATGAAGATTGAATGTACAGTCAACTCTCGACTTAAAGCGGCACAGAGGGAAAATGACAGAGATTTTTCTCTTCACTGAAAAACTTTCCTCTTACGGCCGGGACTCCAGATTGCTTGGCCTTTCCTCAAGCCTGAACTTTTGCCTCTAATAAGAGTTGAAAGAAACTTGAATCTACGAAAAGGAACGTCTCACATGTTTCCGGGCTTTTTGAGAACCCAGTTTGAATGTGAAAGCACGAGAACGCTTTTAGGATGAATGTTGATTCTGTTTTATTTTCTGTAATATTGGTCTGCTTCCTTACTTTTGATTACATGTTTATTCCATGATGAGACTAATTCTTGAATTTTAATTGACTGTTTTAACTTTGTAGCCTTCCAAGCTGAACGTCTACAAAAACGATTCGGAAAGCTGGGACTACACCAATCCAAACTTGGGTAAGAAAACAATAATTGCTCTTATCTTGAATATTTCCAGCATCATTAACAATTCAAGATCGTGCGATCGTAAAACGCAGCCAAGTTTTAGTTTAGCCTCGTGTACCGTTTTTATCTGCATAAATTGCCGTCATGATACCTACTGTTGTTTAATGTTGGGACATATCGTGTAGTTGTAAGCGGAACAATATGATCTGCTCTTACAATTAGTCAGCGAACAGGATAATAGTTATAGTTATGTCCTACTAGTAGTAACACTTACAGTGTGCAGCCGTCGTGAGATGCTGCAGGTTATTTTTCAGAATGTTTTTTATTGGTGTGTTGAATGTCGAATATTTGTTACATATGTATGTGTAACACTTTGCCTGGTACAATGTATTACACATTCATAAATGCATTAGATAAAGGTATGTGTTTGCATGATATTATATTTCTGCCGCTGCAATCCGACTGAACTCGTATTATATTCTGAGTTAGACTTGGGATTACGTTTCACCAGACAACTGTGGGGGGGTTTGACTCATGCCTGAGCTGGACCTCAAGTCTTATACATAAGCAGAACCTTCAGTTTAAAATTGGACTATGGTCGATAATCTATTGTATGAAAGATAAAATTGCTCACGTCAGGTATCCACTCAAAAGTGAGGCGTACTTTAATTTTCATTTATCCAAACTTGTGTCCTGCTGACTGGCAAATTAGTCGAGGTTGGCGTTGCCAGTCTCTCACGAACTTTCATTTCGTGAGCTTTATGTTTCGTTATACGGACAATAAAAGAGTCGTGAGTGAGATTCAGAAAATTGCAGTTGCTGAATGGATGTATAACTTGATAAAAATAAAGTTTGTATTCTTATGTAACTACTAATTTCCATATAACTTCTTTTTACTCATAAAACGCACACGTTTACTATATTACGTAAGGTTTTTAGAACTAAGCGCCCAGTATGAACATTTTTATCATGTGAACATAGGCGTATACATGGATATAGAGTTAATTTTGTAATATACCCCTTTTCCGATTGGTAGACATTTTTTGGATTCCCATGCTTCGAGAGAAAAAACAGAAACTAGCTAAGAAAAGATATTGTAACGGCTTTCTATATTGTTCGGTAACCGATAAAGATTCCAACGCAAGTGGAATACTTCAATGTACTTTTCTGCAACCGTTGAAGCTGGCTCCACTCTGTCTTTCATCTAAGCTATACCGTGTCGTTGGTTGGTGCAGAATGCAGATTAAGTAATGAACATCTTTGCAAAGGCCCGGTGGAGTCTAAACTTACGAGCATCTGACTCCAAATACATATATCATAAGTATAAGCGACACCCAATGTATTTCAAAACATTTAATGTTGAAGCTCTTTTCCTATGGCTCCAATGCAATACTGGGAGTCGTTCCTTTTGTTTGAGGGACATTTATTTAGTGTCTGAATATTAGACAAGCTCAATATTTCAAAAAGCCCGCAATTGCAGCCATACATATATATGGGCATGCGGAATATCGGATTGATGTTACAATTTTGCAATGGCTGTAGAATCTGCGTGTTTGGAAGCCTGAGTATACATGCAGGACACAGATGAACGGACTCAGGATTTAGTATACCACGTGTCGTTGTATGTTGATATAGAGCAAATGTGACGCGCCTTCATTATGTTCCATTATTTTGCTTGATTTTGATTACTGTCGTCGTGATGCATGTAGACAACTTGGTTAGGAAAAATCGATTCCTCCACTCACTCACTTGATCAACATCCAGATAAAGCACTTTCATTTCCTTTCAAAGCGCTATGGCATCACTCATCCATTATGCTGTGTCTGTCTCTCTCCTTCTTCTCTTCAGCATTCACTAACTCGCTCACTTTTTCCAAGGAACAACTATTTAAACTTTTATTTCACCAGGGGGCATTGTACGTAACAAAATTATTTCATTCAAACTCTCTCTCTCTGAATTAAGAACCATATCTACACGTGTTTTCTCTTGGAAATCTTTGCTGCATCATTTCTGAAAAAAGTAATGATGACGGAAGGCGGTGAGTGTAGTAATGCAGCGTGGAAGAGACGAAGCATTTGACTCAAGTCAGATGTATGGACAGAGAGTTGAGAGAGAATTCAAAAAGGGATGTAGCGGGCGAGAGCAGACTCCACCGTTGAACAGATTTGACAGACCAAGTGAAGCTGATGTCGGAGAGTCAACATTGAAAAACACATGGTTTCCACTGGGGATCTCTCTTTTGATGAAGGTGCTTGCAAAAGTTTCTGAAGATAAGATAAAGTGAGATAGACAGCGTTCTTTTCTTTGGCAAGCTGAATTGTGTACTCAAGTTAGAGGATAAGGATGGGTGAATAGAGCTATTCGACCTTGGTGTCAGTTCTCCTGTGTGTGGCTCTTCAGCTGTGCCACTGTTTTATTAGTTTCTCGTTATTTATATAAAAAATAGTGAAGAGAGAGAGAGAGTGTGTGTGTGTTTGGGGACGTGTTGGATGAAGTAGTAGTCTGTAGTATGGTTGATTGTTGCCGATGTCGAGTCAAGTGACTTAATCTTCATGCTCCTTGCCGGTCAACCACTCATCCTCACCAGCAGTAGACAGCTGCGGCTGTGGAGAGAATGCTGAGAGAGAACCCACTTCAGAGAACACTTTCGTGCACCACAACCCTAATCCCGTCTTAGTACACTGTTAGATGGATGCAAGTTTTTCATTGCTTTTTCGTCAATATTTAGGTGGTCAGATTGTATCTACTTATTAGAAGTCCTGAAAGCATCCTGCAGCATTAATCATCTACTCTTTGGAAAACCCTATGCCGCTTAATAGAATGAGTAATAGGAAATGCATTAGGCATTCAACGCAGTCATCTTTTTGAATTTCTGCATTTACGCACAATGTGAGGACAGACAAGGATAACCTTGCGGGGATAACCTGCGGGGACACCAGCTCCATCATTGGATTTGCACAGTATTTGTCAAAGGCGCTTATGAATGGTTGCTATTGAGTATAAACAAATGGATGAAAGTGATCTGACAAAGAAATTATAAATGGTGTTGGGTGGCCATAAATTCTGTGTGTGAATGGTGGAAACTGGGCATTAATCCCAGTGTCATCATATTTCATGTAGGACGTCCTTATTGCATAGAACCTCATTTAGTCTAGACAGTCCCGCACTGATGCGAGTTCACTCTCTCTCTCTATTCTCAAAGTTAAAAGCATAAGCTATGCAACCTAGTTAGTGTCGTCTGTTCATGGCTCTGCCTCTGCTCTCCTTATTCTAGTCTCTCTCTTTTATCTGTTGCCTTTCCTTTCTCCCACTCATCCTCTTCTCGTCTCCTCACTTGCCTTTTCTCTTTGTTTGAATATATTTGAAAGACAAAACCGAGGAAAACCCAAGTAGAAAGTTGGAGTTTTGTTGTCCGTGACAATATACACTTGTGCATGACTCAAACCATGCGAAAAGAAGTCTGTCTCTGTAATATAATATTCTGCGTTAAGGATATACAGATTTGTGTAGGACGTCTTCGTCGACTATTTGTACTACTTGACTCATTTTCAGAATGGATGCAATGTCTTTGTTGTTGAGCGTTAAATGTTCTTTGTATGTATGTATACTCCTTATACTCCATATAGATCGTTGTAGGTATATACGTGTCTCACACCGTCAGTTTAAAGTGAGAAGGGATAAGAATATCCTGACACCCTTGATCAGATTATATTTTATGTCGGCACTCTGAATAGAATTGTACGTGCTATGTCGTTTTATTTTATTGTATTGCTGAATAGACAGTCGCATTCAGGAGTTCATCCTGTTTGTTTTCATACTCATCAAAGAAATGGCAAGATAGACATGAGGGAAAGTAGAAAGACTGGTAGCTGGCAGTTTCAATTACGGTTCGTTACCTCTTCCTTTCACCCGCATTTACTAGCCTGCTTATGTTCTCCATTTCCTGTAGCTCTGATCCTTTTGTCAGGAAACATTACGCCAGCCAGGGTTAGTAGTTCTCTTCTAGTAAGTGCTACTATAAGTAAGAAAGAAAGTACCTGCTGTGCTAGTGCCACTACTATGCTATGATGATGATGGGTACGTAAAATCGAGCAAGTCGACTTAGCGACGTAGTTGTTTCCTGTTTTTCACTCATTGCGGGTATTATTAACTGTTGACAACTCTTGTCTAATAACCACTAGACACTTTAGACAGTCTAACTAATGGAATTCTATAATCTGATTGAAATCCTTCGTGTTGCCCTATCTACAGACAAAGTAATAAATGAGTGTAAAAACACGGCACGCAACTCATCTGCTCTCGTTGTAGTCGTCACCACCGCCACAGTACATATCCAGATAAAGGGTACAATGTATTGTGCGAAAGGCAAGAGAATGCGAGAGTTAAAGAGTGCGAGAGAGAAGCACATTAGATTTCATTAGATTGCAGTGGTGTCATGTGGAGTAGCGAAAATAGTCTCTCCGCCATAGAAGTCTGTTTCAGAACTCGAGCTAATAACTTCTAATAAGCTTTTGCCTCATTGTCTCACTCGCCCTTATGGCTGGTGGTCGCATTACTTTACGTTTACATGAGATCGTGATCGTGCCATGCAGATAGTAGCGTGCAGAGGAGAGTGAGCAAGAAGTGGGTGGGCTATTTTCTCGCTCGCCTTATTTTCTTCCATCTGATTTCAGGAAAGCAATGAAATTGTCCTCTGTCTTATTCGTGTGTATCTGGATCCGATCTGACCGCACCGCACTGTCGTCAAGGCTGGCTACTTACACACGAATCTTAAGTAAGAGCGAGTGAGTGAGATGGAACTAGAGAATAGAGAGAGAGAGAGAGAGAGAAATAGATGAAGAAACGCAAAGAGCAAGACGACGACTGATTGTTTGTCATGTGTGCGCAGCTTGAGTTTGTTTTCAGATTCTTTTTCTTTGCTTTTATCCTCACAGTGACTTGACTTAGCGGCTGGATTGTGGCCGACGAGCCAAGGAAGCCAAGCCTGAATCTAATGAAGTTGGCTTACAATGAAACAAGATGAGAATGTTCTGTTGGCATATGGCCCCGTCTGCTCTCTTTGTGTTTCTGCTCTCGCTGTTTCTTATGAGGTTGATTGTGTGGGTATCTTTGGCCATCATGATATTTGTACTCACCATTTAGCAAAACCACGACAATCACATCCTTTCTCCTAATATTTGCTTTGGATAATATATTGTAAAGATAGTGGTCGTGATATAGTGTGCAATGTACAGTTGAGCTAGAAATAACAAATTATCTTTGTAGCTCCTTTCCGTTCGTTGACAAAGTCGGCCTCTTTTGTTCTCGACATGAAAGATGATTTTGGATCGATGAGTTTCCTCTGGGCTTTCCCTGGGTGTGAACGTGTGGGTTAACGAGTAAATGCACGGCTAGGCTACACTCAGTCGATATAGGTATACGTTTTGTGGGGAGGGAAGAAAGCTCCGAAGAAAGTTTGACGTGGAATGAAACTCTTCATATAAAATATGGTTGATTCTTCATCATCATTCAGCAAGACGGGAATGAAGACAACTATGAGTGATATAAAAGTGGCAGAGCGCCCAGACAAACTTGTTGGGGTCTATTCGCGTAGAAGTGCTGGGGAGCTTGGATGTTTAACACTATTCTACATTTATGATATGCAATTAAGCCGCTGGTGTATTTCGAATACCAGTGCACAGATACGAAGTAGAATAGTATCATAGTCGCTCGTGCAGCATATGCATCATGAGCTTTACTACTACAAAGGAAGGGAAGATACTACGGTGTATGTATGTGCTTGTATCCTTGCTGTGCTTACGTAAAAGGGATATGAATGATGTAAGAGGAAAACTTGTAGTCATCTTGCCCTGTCGTATCTTCCATTATGACTGTGAGAGAAGTGAAGGGAATATCCTCTCATAGTAAATATTTCATAATAGAGAAGGAGCTTTCTCACTGTATTACAGAGCTAACCTAATTACATATAGTGATTCCTCTGTGGATTCTAAATGAAAGTATGTGGAAATTTTGTGGAGTTTTCACTTTGCTTCGTTTGCATTATTTACTTCCTTAGACATGTATGGGAGCACCACCATACATGGAGCAAGTAAGAGAAAGGTGGTAATTTTCTCTGCGCTATTTATTCTGTCGGACGGCTGAGAAGAAGGAAGTTGAATGGAATGAACGTAAGTAAGGGCTACTTTTGTCTAGTTTCGCTTTCCTTTTTCTTTATATAGTTTGCTGGTGTGTAAGTAGATGTATAGGTGGGAAATGGTAGCAGGAGAGTGCAAATCCAAAGGAATACATAAAATCCATTAGAGTGATTTACACCAGGAAGTCACTAAAGTAGGCAGAAGAGGACCAAACGGTTGGGGGGAGTCAAGTTAATTCAACTCGAGTGCAAGGGCCATTCTTTCCCTTGTATCTAACAATACACAAGTTATAGTCTTTATTTTGGAGAGCGAGAGCGACCCCGGCTTTTAACTTTGACTCGAGAGCAGACAAACGCCCTGTAATGTGATGCACCAGAGGTGCTCATTTTAATAATTAGTATCCTCAATAATTTGCACTTGGTGCGCTTCAAGAGCTCCTGTTTTGCTTTCGCTCTTCTATAATTTTAAGTTTAGTTTCTACATAACTTACAACTTTCAACAATGCAAATGTGCTACTAAAGGAGACACTTACTCATCGCTGAATGAGACGTACAGTAAATCCTTGCGAGCAGTTGCTCTTAACATCCAAGCAGGGGCGCAATATCCCTAGTCGGGGAAATGGGAGGACAGTGTAGTAGTTTTATGTAAACTAGCACGTTGTAGACATTCAACGCGAGCCAACGTCTATATTTTTGTGTGGAGATTGTTAAGGCCGAGGTTGGATGCAGACTTACTCAAAATGGGACGTTTGGTGAAAGAGAATGAGCTTTTAGATAAATTCATTAATTAAAATGAAAGGTACGAGTATGTCTGTGTAGGAGATAGTGAGACTTTGTTCTCTGTTCTAGGAGAGAGGAAAAAATTGAGTTTGTAGTGTACTCGTAATATTCTCGTGTTATAGTGGAAAAAGAGTGCTTGAGGAGTGCTTTCATCTTTCCTTTCACTCTCGCTGCGTCTTTGTTGAGTGTTTATATTGGCTTCTCATAAATTAAGTTGGAAGATTCGTCTGAAGGAGTTATGTTGAAGGCAGATGCTAAGAACGCATCGTAAAAGCTTAATTGACTATTTTTACTTGTTTTCCTTTGGTTGAACTGAGTCTTTACAATCTGCAAAGGTTTCTCTGTTGTATGGCACAAGGAATACTTACTACGCTACGACTGAATTGCCCCAGCTACTGACTCTTTGTAGAATACAAGTACAGCTGAGCTACGCAATACTCTATAGTTATAGTTGTGTATATATGTAAGTATAAAGTATGTCTGCATTCTGTTATATGTTTGTTGGATGTGCTTGAATTTGGTTGTTGAAATTGAAGTTTCTTCTTTGGTGCGACGATGTTTGTTGGTGGTAGTGAATTGTGTGCTGATGTAATACAGATAACGTGTAATGCGGTGTACGATAGATAGGCATGTAGTTCGCTATTGTATATTGTATAAGTGATAGGAGTAGGAGACAGTGACGAATTGGTTCGAGTGTCGGCAAGTGCCAAGAGCCTCATCATGATAATTTTCCCTATAACTTTAGGAGAGACTCGGGAGAAGACGAATTCTTCGCTTATATATATTTGCCCTTTGCCTCTATCAACTTTTAGTCTGTTGTATGTCGGTGTGTAGGCAGTTTAAAAGTTTGTGCTAAACAATGATGTTGTTGGTATACTCTTGCTGCCCTAGTACTCCCTTTGTCACTTGTCTTGTCATTCGTGTATCGCTAACTTATTATTTTTGGTTAGGCAATCTATGTTTATGCTCTTGACTGTCGCGTAGATTTAAATATTCCTTGTTATTTTCTCCTTGAACACAATACAGTCACAACTCGTGAATAGTTTCGTCTGCTTCGGAATTCATTAGGATACTTTTGCCAGTTTTCAATTTTGACTACCCACTCCCTTGTCATGTCATTAGTTTTCTTTCCGGCACAACTTTTCTACTTAATTGCCAATACCAATAGGCAGACAAACACTATATCAATTGTAACTGTTTCAAGATCGAATTTCATTAAAGTAAAAAGTTTCTCTTCTGCTCACATCCATTGCGGTCTAATTTATTTGACTTACCTGAACATGACAGAAATAAAAGTTTCCTTCTTGGCGCTCCAAGTTTCTCTCATTCTCTTTAAAATATTCATTCCATGAGTCAATAGCTACTGCTTATAATGCCTACGTATAGCTCTAAAGATATCCGCCTTGTTCAATAGCATTACCTATGCAACTAACTGTGCTACTACGGTGCTACTGTTTTTGGGTTGTAGCCAACCATTGTTTCTCTGTCGAGACTTACCTCTCTCACTCAAGTCTAGCAATCATTTTGTTTTTCTGAGGAATGTTTAATGGTGAATTTTGTTCATCATAAATCACGGAAAGTCGTTGATGATGGATACAGCTTCATAAAGCAGACAGAGCTGGATATTTGTCAAGGGAAAAAGAATTAAAGTTCTTTTGTTTAAATTGGAGTTCTGTGCGGCAGTAAAATTCATATCATTGTGAGTTAATACAATTTGCCATACCTTAGGTATGAGATAATTACAATTGGTATGTTAATGCCTTTGCTTTTGGCTAAGAGCAAAATGCTTTTGTGATGGTTAGGAGATATGCATTTGTAGTTTTTTTGAGTGGTAGCTGAAATTAATTATGCGGAGATTACGTGGCACTCTAGAATTGGATTATGGGACTGTGTGCTGTACATACCAGAGAGGACGGATGAAGGACGGATTTACAGGGAAAATGAAATATATTAGATTGAAGGCGCTGGAAATTGAACGAGGCTGACGAGTTCGCCGTGAGGACACTCACATTCACATTGAAACAGATACACGACAGGAGCTGCTGCTAAGGTTGAGGAAGGAAAGGAGAGTCGGATGGCAGAAAAGTAGATAGGGAACAGACAGAGAGAGAGAGACGAGTTTTTTTTGAAAACGCAAAAAGAAGCTGAGCTTATGTGAGTGAGCAGACGAGTGGTTATAGATGGTACGGCATCGCGTAGTGGCGGAGACACGAAGCGAAATTAGACAGTGACAGTGACATAGAGCTAGTCAAGAGAAACGTCCCATTTTTTGTTGGTCGATGACCATCTACATTCAATCCAAGACGAATGAAGGCGAGGAAGGGAAGAAAAGTAAAGAAACAAGTCTTTGATGTACCATCAGTTTCATGTCTTCCTTTAGCGCGCTACTGCAACTGCACAGTAGGCCTTGCACTACAATCTACTGTAGAGAAGTCTGGAAATGGTATAGCGCTGTGATCAAATGTGCTCTACTTACATGCATAGTAGTAGAAGCACAGGAACTATGGGTTTTCGCTGTATACTGTTTGGTAGTAGATTGAATTTTTCTTTATATTGTGTATTCTTTTTCTACGACTCTTGTTCCCCTGTCCGTCTATCTTGTCCTTCACAGTGACAAAGAATTAAAAGAGTGAGGAGGAGAATGTCAGCTAATTTTGTTGGGAAGAATGAATCTTTACTATAATGACTGAAGTAGGAGCTTGTCGACTTCCATTTCTATCTCCGTATCTATTGCTGAATCACCATTGCATTCGAAGTTACTATTAGGCGAGCGAGCTACTAGTTTCACTTTCAATTCCAGACTGGTTGGATGTAACCTTTAGTCGCGGTTTTTGGCAACTGTCGCAATCAACCGTCACTATAACAAATGAGTATCTATGGGAGGGAAGCATTTCTTATTGCTATGCCTGTAATCAGTGCAGTTATGCTCCGTCGTAGAAATGTCCCAACATTTCTAGTGTCTTTTATAGGAACGCATCGGAGCATTTGTAAACTTCATTTTATCAAATGGTACAGATGACGCTGGCATTACGAAAGCAGTATTGCATTATATCAAATTAGTAGTTTGTGGTTAACTGTACAGTAAATTCCGATCGAACAACAAAAGGTTTAGTTTACGTTACGGTGAATACCTGTACGTAGATAAATCTCATTGTCAAACAAAGAGAGAGAACTACTTGGGCAATGTGGATAATGAAAATTAAATTTAAATGCAGAGGGGAGAACGCGAGTTGACGAACTGAGAGCTCTACACGAGTCAAATATTTGACAAGATTATTTTCTTTTTTTTTGCAGGGAGTACGAAAGATGGGGCCCACAGGCCTGGCCCTTTGCTGCAAGAACCGAGATTTGGTACATATCCAGTACTACATACTACACGAATGACGGGTTCGTAATGTTTTACATAAAATAAAATTTTAAGCCTTTTTATTTCTACCGCGTTTCTTGACATCCGGTTTACTAGCCTGTTTCAATTTCTAAAAACACAGAAAAGGCAATTTAATCTAATAAACATCACTGACCGGACAGTGTCGCTTTGATTACTTACCTTTGCAATTGCAATGCTTATTGATCCTAAAGATTGGAGTTTTCTTATACTAATTCGTTATTTCTAGAAAGCAATTCGCAGATTTCTCGAAACAGATCAGTAGTTTATTTTACGCCACCAGATTTTGACCGGGCTGCAAAAATAAATAAGAATTAAGTTAAATGTTTTAGTAAACACAACTTAAAAATCATATTTTAGTTCTTACCACGTACAAAGCGAGCAATTTCTTCTCACCGAATCCTTCTGCGTACTCATGATTCACTGCCGGTATTTTCGAATATAATTTCCGTGCTTCATTTACTAACAGCCTAGCTGTATTTATTGTTCAACCTATTATTCCAAAAAATATCTACGTGCATAACTACGTAGACTAATAATAAAAACGACTTACCCTCAGCTATAACTCAAACACGGTACCACAATGATGTTTTGTCTCCTTTTGGGTTTCTCATGAACACTTTCAGAATTTTTTCATCTTTGGTGTACTGGCTTGCCTTTACGTGGATTTAAGAGTTTCATTTAAGATTTAACAGTTTCATCTGGGTTCTTAAGAATCTTCAAGGTTGAAATCCCACAATAAATTCGAACGCACTGTCCATCCAGAATTTATTCTTTTAATCTAAAATATTATGGAAATCAATAATTCCAATATTTAAAAAAAGGGTAAAAAGACCACAAAATAATTGTTGATAAGGGACCGTAAATCGCGATTTTTTGGACCCCCCCCTGTGTCCAATTTCACTGTCCATCCTGAATTTATTCTTTTCATCTAAAATATTAAGGAAATCAATAATTCCAATATTTAAAAAAAGGGTAAAAAGACCACAAAATAATTGTTGATAAGGGACCGTAAATCGCGATTTTTTGGACCCCCCTCTGTCCAATTTTGTCCGAAATCATTAAAAAAGAAATGCCCGTGCAAAGTAATGAAGCATCGCCCATGGACTTCTTTGGCTTTGGAATGCTACAGTAGGGAGAAACCTAAATCGCTTGAAGGGCTTTCGAAACGTAGAAAATGACATCTTTCGGTGAACCACCACCCCCCATTTGGGGGGGGGGTATCGAAAACCGCCATATGGTTCACAAAGAGTAGCACTGTGCGTATGCTAAAATGGTGTCCTTGTGCCATTGTCCAATCAAAAGTTACAGCTGCAAGAAAATCGTTTCTCAACTGGGTATATATGTACATGTTTGGTAGTCGTGCAAGTTTAGTCTTACTTCCCACGTTACGTACGGTTACGTATACGGTGCCGTACCCACAGAGACAAGTCAGACTCCCTTAAAGTTTACTTCATCAGTCTGTTCCTCCAGAAATCCCATCTCCATGTATTTATCTCCCATCAAAGTATTTACTCTTTATGCACTGTCAGCTCATCCTTTCTTCACAGACGATCATTCTACCTCACTTTCACTCTCTTCACCCTATGCACTGTATTTTACCGTTCTGGCAGTGATTCCACAAAGACCATCTTTCTCTTTTATTTCTTTCCCAGTCAGTTTCAGTCACAGTTTCGAGTCGGAGGAGCGCCAGACCACAAACTCTGAGCTTATTTCTCTAAAATGGCCACCTTTTATATCTGCGGGCATAAATATCAAGTAAAATCGCAGAGTCGATACCATTCCATTGGGATGAACGCTTCCGAGCTCCACTCTCCGGCTCGTGATTGTTTTCATTAGACTTTCTCTCATCTCTCAAGGCAACTCCATTCAACTTTCCTATCATTATGCGTGATGGTTTATGTCGATTCATTTGAGGATAGGATGGGAGGGCACACACAGTGAAAGTAGATTATGGTATACAATTTGACGTGAAACCTTCGTTTCGGGCTAATGGC
>JABASC010001482.1:0-23082 GCA_019776185.1 Plutomurus gul | reverse complement strand
TACAGTAGAATGCTTATGTTCACTCTCAGTTAGTCCATTGTACATTGCTTTAATTAAAATACTAAAATCTATGTGAAACACACATTTCCGGGCATTTGCACACCAACCAGGCAGGAGGTCATTGTTTGACCGCACACGTTAATGCTGCTGACAAATGTATGGTAATTACAGTAGAACTGACCGGTTAATGGAAAATTAAATGTGCTACTACGGCTACTGGTCGTTACCTCACCTACAAAAAAACTCACTGTACCTATCTGCACAAAAAATTTGTAGGAATTCCATGTGCCAAAATATCTCAATGAACATTGTCGGGGTGCGGAGCAATGTACATATGTATTAAAGGAGTAAAAAGTCATCCCAAATGGTTGAGTGACGGTAGAACACAAATGCAGCCTTACTCCATGATGTGAAGTTCAATATCTTCAATCAAACCTCACAATTCCAATCCCAGCCACAAAAGGAGTTTGTGTCTAAAAATTGCTGAATTTTGTACGTCAAAAGTGAAGAAGTAAGTAGAGCACAGTTTATCATATTTCATAAAGTTGAAAGTTTCTCCACACAAAATTAAGTCCATCAGATAAATAAACAATTAAATCAAATATCCTTCCCCACATTCCATATGTATGCTTACTGTGGTAAAATATTTCGCCAGTTTGCCAGAGCCTTACATACTGATATAGGAACTCCATAGTGGTTAAAAGAATTCATATTTGCTATCATTTCCTATAATTGGAATGAAGGGGACGTAATGAGAAGTCCGTAATGAAATTTTAATGTCCAACCACTGTTTATAAATAATTTACAGAATCTTCCAATTCTTACACGAATAATTATCATGTAATGCGTAGATGCAGACAAAGGAAAAACACATCTGATTTAATAACTGCAAAATCCTGCTAAAGTGCAAGTGAATTATATCGGTCGTAAAAAATCCTATTTACTAGCAGCTTTCACTCAACGGTGTTTTCGATGACATTCTAGAGACATCTTAACCGCGCCCTTTCCATCCAAATTTTACTTACTATCCGTCATAAATAAGTTTCTATTAGAGGAGAACGCGCTCGAAATATTTCTGTTTATGGTTTGACATTTAAAAATGTCAACCAAAAGTGGTGCTATTCTTTAGTTTCACCCATCACCTCACAAAATATCAAATAGGACAATAAATAGGTGAGTCTCGCGCTTTGTAAACCACCATTCACCGCAATTCTATGGCCCTTTTGCTTCTCGTCATTTATAATCATGCCAGAAACTCGCAGTCCGACAGTAATAACGTTGAATTATAGAAGATGTCATTCAGAGTTCAGGACTGCAGCGGCTGCACACACTCCACACGCAGTACTACGCATAAAGAAATGGAAAGGGTTTCCCAAGTATACAATCACATATGACACAAATACTTTCAACATGAAAATTTCACTTCACATGGTCTTTTCTTTACGACCTCTTCTATCTCTCTGTACAAGTATGCTTGTATATAATATACAATCCCCATATGATATGTTACATATTAGTAACAGCCCTATACCATGCACTACTATACGCGGGCAATAACGATAATACTATTATAATTTATGAACTGGTTTTCCTCTCACCATTCGAAAATGTATTATGGGGGTCGTGCATTCGCACATCTTTATACCCGGGTAAAGCAGTGGCTCCTCACGTTGCTATTTGTACACAGCATTACGATTACGACTACGCGATGACAGAACACATAAGGCAAAACAGGATAAACACGATTTCCTCCTTATTGCAGCGTCATTTGACTTGGCTTGACTTCCAAATCAATTGCATTAAATTGACTGTGCACTGAAAAACGTGGATGCTACCAGGAAAGCGAGAACATAAAAAAGGAAAAGCTCTGATTGTCACCGTCCCATTATTTCTTACGATTAGCTATCTAGATTTGTGTCTATCTTTGCTATACAAACTTCGAGAACGAGCAGACTGCATCTGTGTATATTTTTATTTCCGTGCGGAATTGGAGAACTTTGAACTTGGGAACAACCTATCACATAGCACAACCACTACATATAAGCCTTTTCCGCGTGCCCTACTATTTTTCAGAGAATGAAACCGAGTATATCAAATGTCCTGGTAAATCTTTCCTTTCCTTCGCCTTTCCATGAACACATCATTTCTTCTTATTGCATTAGGTCGCGAATGAGATTTCTTGTTGTACAAATGCCGATTTGTTTTATTGTGTGTGTGTTTGTGTGCAGTGGCACGCACGGCCTTGGTTTCCCTATATTTTCTTTAAATTGCACAACCCCAGGTGCAACATTTGCAGAAACTCATCTTTCACATTTCATAAAACAGAACCAAGTCTACAGCTGTTGTCCTTATTTTGATTTTTCTTCTACTTGTATATATACTGTAAGTAGAGCGAGTAGGAGTGAAAAAATTGGATTACGTAAGACGAGTATTCTGTCGGTGACCTAATATGTAAGTTACACTTAATCTGAGCAGCCTTAAACGGAGAAATTGCATGATGTCATTACAAGGCCACACTTGTGAAACCTCACCTATACAATTGACAGCAATGTGATTTTTCCCCTGGATACGATGCGAAAGGTTATGGAAAAGATGGTTTGGCTCTTCTTCAGTGTAGATAGGACCTCCCTTAATTACATTCCTAAGGCACAATTCTTTCACTCTTTGCCAATAGGTTAACCATCAGAAAAGATTATGTGGAATTTTTCATCGCTTATTTATTTCTCTCTATCAGAGATACTTCAGAATTGCACATTTCCTCAGCACGATCGTAATTGACGTGGAGTAGGAAAAAGGAAAAATCTCACTCACACCAACAATAACAATAGGCCTCGAAAAGGCAATCTCTTTCTATCATCAGATCTCTCCGCATCATTTCGACCTGCAGTAGTAATTCTCCACTGATCAGTAATAAAGCACACCAGGAACGTGGGCATTATGTTTCGTGTGCCTGCCAAATCTAATGGCTTAACTTCATTATTCATTATCTGCAGCATCCAGTGCTTTCAGAACCAAAAAATCGCTCTACTTTTTACGACGCAAATGATAGTTTTCCCTTCCTTTGTTCGGAAACAGATCATTGATTGGATGTGTGAAAAACAATACTATAATGAATACAAATATTTCCTTGTTCTCGTAGCTTACACTTTTTGCTAGCCAGATTTGCGCGTTAATGAGCTCGTCCAATTGTAAACATCTACTAAAAGAAGGCTCAAGCATAATCCACGAATAAATTAATGGAATTGTGTCTCACTAGCAATCGGTTAACACGTTAACAGTCGTTAGTCATTGCCTATAAACAAAAAGAGTATTGTGCTTGGGCTTTGATTTAGAGAAGGATAAACCTAAGACAACTGATTTAACGAGGTTTTTGGGCAACGTACGTTTTAACATCGGGTGGCTTTTAATACTCTATCGATTTACGTTTATCTGGCAGCGACAAACTACCCGTAAGTAATACAACACTAATTTTAGATACTGCATTTATCTCATACACTGGAGAATTATTGCGGAAATAATAAATTACATTCACGTGTGAATGGAAATCATTTTTCTAGAATTTTGAAGAGGACACGGAATAACCGTATGAGATATAGTAGTTTCAAATGGCTCCCATGCACAAACTTGGCAGATAATAAGAGTGACAGCTAAAAAGTGCTCAACTTCATATATGCCTAATTGAGTAGCTTGTCTAACCACAGGGTTCTCTTCCATTCAAACACTAGTGTAGCCAGTAGATCAGTGATGGAAGCCGCTGCCCCTGCTCCTTTAGAATTATGTTGCCTGCGCGCATCGTTAAAAAAACATGTATACGTCAATATGAGCATCTAGCATGTAATGGCTAAGTAGTAAGTACCATTAGGGAGACTCACGGCCCAAAATTCAAAAACATCACATCCACATGTGAAAATAGCATTTCCGTACCAGGCACACAGAAATTCACTTCACGGGCTTTAATAAATACGGTCGCTCTTCCATGCTCTAAATTCACAAATATCATAATGTGTACACAAAGTTGCATTGACTGCTCTTCTACGCATTACAACAGCCCCATCAACAAAAACAATGTGCCCGCGCGCGTCTATCTATCTCTTTGAATGTAATTACGTATTGAAAAACATATTTAGAATGAGAGGAGAGGGCCATTATCTTGTCTTCCTCTCATAATCATAATTTTGTCGTTTCCCTCCGAGAGTCTCGTCCGCTCAATCTGATAACGTATGTACAACTGTGTACAATACAAAACAGAAATTGGCTGCAGGAGCCCTGTGCGATAAGGATACGAGGGCGAAGTCTAATTTGTTTGGCAAATTAAAGCTCTTGCTCTGAGCATCATTATGAATTATGAATGTCAACAAAGCACAGAGAGAGGACAAGAGTGGAGTTCCAGAGGGGAAATGCCACGTCAAATACAAACGTATCTCCGACAGCAATGGTCTCTACGTGTTAACGCTATGCATGGTGGGTGGATGGTTCTTCCAATTCCAATATAACCGTTGTAGGTTGTATAAAATTCATTCATTCGGTATGAAAATTTGAAACGTGCATATAAGTAACACTCGTAGCAAAGAGAATAATTATGTTTCCGCTATTCCTAGACCGTTTAACTTTACTCACCCCAAAAGTTAAAGCTACCAACTATCAGAAGCAGGTCCAAAAGTGAAAATAGATGAATGGTAAATATCAAGGTAAACTTTTGCTTTCGTTTCATTCTGAGAAGTTGGACAATTCGAGTCCCCGATGCGTACTCGATCTGGTTTCAAAGTCCTTCTTAAAAGAACATAAAGAGCTCGCCCCGCTTCTCAACTCATGTAATGTTAAGTCCATTCTGAAGCTAAAGGCGCACACAGAGATGAGATGAGACATTGGGTTGTTGGTTTCGCATGTATAGGTATGACTGTTTCTCTGTGGCTTGTCTTCTCTGTCTTGAGAAAAGACTTTCTGCTCTCTCTCTTTCTTTCTACTTCTCTATTATTCCAACTGCATTAATTTTTCACAAGCGCAGCGGATGCTTTGACATCAAGTGCTGACAACAGAAAAGAGTTATGAAGTGCAGTATGAAAGTCTGCTACTTCCTAACCATGTTCATCCTCTTCACCCTACACTTACAAAGGGGCGTCTGCTGTACCTATAGAGATAGCTACACATGTGGTGATACTGAGGAGTCCATGAAACTGAAATTAGGAGTATTGGAAAGTGCTGCAAGATGTACTCACCCATAACGCTGAGGTCGATTGGTTCGCTCTGGATGGTCCTCTCGGTGTCGGAAATGACATTGGATGCCTTGCAGTAGTACTTTCCTTGATATTCGTATGTTACATTGTGAATAACTAACATATGCTCAGCGCCCCTCACCTGTATTAATAATAATTGTACTGAATTAAATTGCTAATTAATTATTATGTGACTGTGAAAGCTGAATGGGTTTTTGTTCGTCGAAACATGGAGAAGTGGGACTCAACCGGCAATCAATTATCTGTGAGTTTGCACTACAAAATGAGAAGTGGTCAATGGATAAAATGCCCTTTGACGTGTAAATACCATTTCCCAGATCAATTTAGACTTTCAGTTGATGATAATGCAAGTGATGGCACACTTGCCAGCCCTCCACTGAAAACTTAAACTGAGCTGAGAGCGGACCTCCAAAAAGTGCCTACAGCTGGGGACAGTCTTTTTGGTCAGTGTACTCTGTGATTTGTTTCCCGTCCCCTAAATGGATGGGCGTGGAATTTGTTTCTCGCAAGACAACGTATTTGAGCCCCAATTGTCAAATTTGAAGTCTCTTCTTTCAAAATGCCGAAGTTCTGCTACCCGAAGTTGTAGGCGTCGGTGAAAGCAGTTTCCAAAAATGAAATGTCATCAAGAGATATCGAAAAGCAGGGAAAGTCTGGTGGATTCAAAATTTCAAGTCCTCTGTTCACATTTTTTTTTGGTATTTGTTCCACAAGGTCACGAGAAGAGGTGGAGAAGAATATGGGTCCTGCAGTGGCCAGATAATGGTGGTTGGCGCAATGACTGGCCGTGCCATTAAATGCTTCCTCCTTTGTGGACTACCGCTTGAAACCTTATGGGAAGTCAAATTTATAAAACTGTGTCCAGGAGAAAGCCACAAAGTTTGGTGAACCATGATGCTACAAACAGCAAAATTAGCAGCAGAATTTGAGCCGATTTAAAAGCCAGGAACGGAATAACCATCATGGATAAGAAGGATATCCCCGTGAACAGTCACGATTTCTACGGAATTGGACTTTGGACGCAAAGACTAGCACCCCGCAAAGCCACAACTTCACACGGTGTTTGGAAACTGCTTTCATCGTCGCCTCCAATTCCGGGTCGGGGAACTACGGTGTTTTGAAAGCCAAAACTTCAAATTTGGTACTTAGGTTATCTGATTCTTGTGTTCTGATAGACGAACTTACACGACAATCCATTTAGGGGCGGGAAATGAAATCACAGTGTGGATTGGCCAAAAGTCTGTCTCCAGCTATATCCAGTGCTACAACCGCAATGGATTTTTGTTTTAGGAAAAAAAAACTTTATCGAAATGATCATTGGGAATTCGATTCTTGTTGTAGGCATGAGTTGAGCATTTGGAGATCGTAGTGGTTTCTCCAGAACAAAAGCACATTTCCCAATGAGATTTTGACTGCAATTCCATCAAATGTTTTTTCCCACTTACGTAGACCGTCTCCTCAGCTGTTGACGTCTTTTGCAACCATTGATAGCTGGGGTTTGGATTTCCTTCCGCTTGACAAACCAAAACGCTCCGGTTATACAGAGCCGCTGTCACGATCTTCTCGGGACCAACTCGAACAATCTTCGGTGGAACTGCAATTCAACCCAATATTACATATAATTCTCAGTGTATCTGAATGAATAATATTTCAAGATTGCAAAATTGCATTTCAACATCATGCCATTGATTAAGATTAAGTAAGCAAAATTTAGTTGGTTAGAAATTTACAGTAATCTTCAATTTGCAATTTCCCGTGCAATTGAGGAGAAAGAAATTGAGAAGTTTAAAATATAAGCAGCAGCCTGAGAGAAAATTACAAACATAATGGTGTGCTAACTACAAAGCTGGTTGGAGACGTTCTTGGCTTGCTTAGCTCTACAGATAGAAATTGCATTTAAATCTGAGGCAGCTGTTTTCGAAATAGGCGAGGAGGAAAAGTAATGTGGGAGGGCGCAGTAATTGCAATAGGCATTTTGAAGTGGCAAATGTAAAAGTATAAAGGCAAAGCAGGAGCAGAAGTGGATTCACTCCAAAGGCAAAGCAACGGTGCAAAACACTCACACAGAGAGCGAGAGCAAAAGTGTGTGTCCGAGAGAGCTGCTTCGTTTTGTTACTGCGAAAACTTTCATTCAGTAGGTAATAACTGTCACTGGTAAATCGAATCGAATTTTGCCAAGTTTACTGTTACAGTAAATTTTCGGGGCTAAAACTTTGCAATTCCACTTTGAATTTCAACTATATATCCAACATAATGTAGTGCACATTTTGTATGGAGTAGTTTTGCAGTGCAGTGGTATTATGTGGGGCGCACATTGGGGACCTACAGTACGCATAAGGGATTTCAGTGCAGATTAATTTCTGCAGTGGTGGAAACCGTAGGCAGCTTCACCAGCAGGACTACTAGTAATACTAGGAAGTAGGTACTCACAATCATTTTGCGACTGACTACGATACTTATGCTCTCACGGTGACTTGACTGCTAGTAGCACTTCTAGTAAAAGTGTATACTACTGAAATAGCATTGCAAGAGTAAAGGTAAGTGGAATACGATCGTAACTTATTCTAATACAGATCGTAATCATAATTCAAATCTTTGCTAGCATTGCGTGCCTGCAGTACATAGTCATGATGCAGATATCAGTTTTAATAGAATTATTCCCCTTTATGTGTGCCAATGCCCATGGTTTTGCTTTCGTCGTCGTAAAATAAAACATCTCCCCGGTCGATGATTTAGTCAGGAATGAGTGGCTCTTGCTTTTCCTTAGCTTACAGTGGAATTATTTTTGTCCTTATTGGAGCAACTCGTGGAAATGTACGCAGTTTCTCTGTCATATCCCATAATATAAATCTGCCTTTAAAAGACGCATAAATCTGCTGTGCTGGATATCGTACAAGTATAGACAATATTTTTGCTCGTGAATTCTAGTGTGCCATGTCTTCAGGAATTTCCGTTGTTGAAAGAAAGCTCATTGTGATGCAAGGAAACAAAGGGTTCCTTCAAAAATCATTTGTTAATGACATGACATTTTCTTCTTGGAGGAACGGTATTTCCATGGGACATAAGCATACACTGATATTATACGTAGTCTGCTCTGGTGTCAAGTGCCACGTGATAAATTTGGCTGAAGTCGAGGAATTCCGTGCAACCATCATCACACTTTTACACATACGGTATTGATTACAATGGTGTAACGTATCCGACAGTGTAATGTAGCCGGAAATAACTACAAGGACGATTTGTCCGAGAATTTCCTCGCATTACATAGTTTTTCACTCTAGGAGGCGGGTGCACTGTGTGACTGAGGGTAATGCACAATGATTGTTGATAAGCTAAAAATAAATTTTGCATAAAGTAGCTATATGTCTGTAAATGTGCCTGTATGGGGTGTGCACATGTGTTTGTATGTAATGTTTGTGGAAGTATTAGTTGTACGCTTTCATTGTTGGCAGCATTTGAATGACGGTCTACAAGATTATGTAATAAAGAAGTTGACATGAACATGCCACTACCATACATACCACGTACATAAAATATAACTACGAACTTGAATGAATAGCTTTGCTTGACATGGCGTTAAGTCATCTGATACCTACGCAAAAGCAGCTTGTAGTGCTTCTTGGGTTCGCTCTCCTTTTCAGATGATTAGATTTACCGATAACGTGTGAGCGTAGTACGATGGATTTTATTTCTGAACTCACAGTACGTACACAGTAATCAGTACTAGACTTGTTGAAATAAAAACAATCCATCTCACCAAGTACAGAAATACTGTGTGAACGTACTCCCTCACTACATTCTCATAGTATGCAAATTAACATTTACTGTACATATACTTGTAGCGGTTGACAGTTTACAATGGTAACGCTTACATCACCCAATGCGTTCCTATTTAAATAGCTTCACATTCACATAATAGTGACAAACTAACCTTTCACTAAAAGAGAATAAATACTATTTGAACAGATTATTTAGAAAGGTATGAAGATACTTTCAGAAATAAAGCCCGTAGACGGGATAATTTTAAAAAGAAATGTTCTCCAACGATAAACACGAATTATCATGAAATGTTAGTCTAAATCAACATTACTGTTTGGCAAATTCAAATTTCATCCGGATGACTCCTATGTAATGTTTGTGACTGGTACAATAATAATGTCATTATTGTAACATATACTGTTTATTACGCAATACAAATTAAAATTTTGTAAATCTCCTAATACGACATTATTTAATTAGTTCACCTAGTTTCTAACTTTCCAACTCAAGCAAAGTCCTTCAAGCAAATGAAGGTAGAATATCAAATAAACGTGAAATTTCATTCTAGTTGACGACTACAGAACTACACACTACATTATAATGCAAGGTATTTGTAAATTAGCAAACAGTTTGGTCCATATATCCCATTAGTAAATCAATGTTTACATGAAGGCTGACTCTGACAGTGACACTTGGAACGAGCACCAAGCACCACCACCATTGCTCTTTATTCAAGCGGCATCGTCACACCATTTTACTTCGCACTTAATAAATACTAAACAGGTGCACGTGCATTTGAGCATCGAGAACACCGCGTTCGACACAAAGTCAGCAACTCACTGCTCCGCTACAACTTTGCCATAGAAAATATGAGGAATTCTCAAGGATCTCTTCGCACTCATAATAACTCTCATAATATAGAATAGCACAGTAGCAGCAAAATGTAAAACAATTTACAGGAACATTAACAACACATCATCGTACAGTTTGACTTGTGAGACAGATGAATGAGCTTACATGTAGCACACTCGCCGCCGGTGAATAATAATATTTTCTTCGGCCCAAATTTTCCTCTTCTCTCCCATGAACGCTATAACAAAGGACTGTGACGAATACTCTCGTCTTGACTTCTCTCTTAAATCTAAAAGCTTTGACTTTACTTCGTGTCATGTCTACACTAACATAAATCATCTAAAGTTATGCTATTTATATGTGTTATGTTTATTGCCACATCAAAATTGTTTCTGTGTGCTCTTCTAGTGCTCTTTAGTATGAAAGCTATGTTAGTGTGAACCTAAGATGTGATGCAAAATAACTACAAAGCACCTTTTGCCATTCAGTTCATGGTTTTCCTCTGCAACGCACTTTCTGCATATTATACCGTCGCGAACACCTTACAAGGCTCCGTTGCACGATTGCTTGTACTTGGACCAATAACAACAACGTCCCAGTGCACAGCCAAAGCCAAGCCAAATACCCTCATCCATACTTGGAATGTTTCCATACTGCACAATATTTGGAGCATTATTGCATGCTCACTATACATATATACTAGCAAACCACTATATCAACATTTCATGTGTAACACTACTAAATAATCCATTCTAACTTATTGTTACCAGCATCTCCTAAGATAAGAACACCTACTACAAAGTAGACTTTACTATGTATATCCATAGAATTTTGTATAATGTGAAAAGAGTGGTGCACTTTGCTAGCGCAAACGTAAACACACTGCAGTACATTTATGTAATATACTAACCTGGAAACCTATCGAACTGTGATAGATCATTTGCAATAAAATTTTGTTATAATAATTCCATTGATTCCATTGAATGCCCTCAAATTGGTAATTTCGATTTATTTTCAGATTCCTTCTGTGAAATTTAATGGAGTGTATAATTTCGGCGTCAATAGCTCAGCAAGCACCCTTATAAATAGTTCTCTCTCAGAAAGGATTACATGTAGCAAGCAGTACATATATTGTCCATTGCCGAGGTTGACTGGGATTCGATGGGGAGAGAATAGGAAATGGATATTAGTATAGGAATTTAAAAGCCGCCTATAATAGAATAAAGTTAACCAGTCTGAACAGACAAGAGTCGACACTAACGTGTGATACATTGTGTCGCACTCAAAGACAAGCTTACAGTGACACTTCTAGAGATCCTCTATCTACACAGAAATTACACAGTAAATGGTGCAATGGATTTGAAATGGCAAAGGGGGCCAATGAGCCAAAAGGAGTTAAGTCAACGCAAAAAGTCGACCACTAGTGTGAACGCTTATTACAGACTTTACACAGGCAACGTACTATTGCACCAAATGAGACAGTCTAAAACCTACTGCGTTAGACCTACTATATAACCTGTATTCACACTAATGGTAAGCATTTGCTGTTAAGGATCAGAGAGATAGGCTTGTTCGCTGGTGCAATATCAGCGGCGGCGGGAGAACAGGGGAGAGAAGCAGTAGTGAGGTCTTTAGGTTGACTGATACGAGAAGTCAGTCAAGTCAGTCATTGACTAAGGAATACAATGGATCGTAACGGATAGGAATTCCCACGACATGATGGTGATGGTGAATGCTCGTTCATTCTTATTACTTCCGAGGAAAGGAGAAGAAAAGACAGCGGGCTCGCCCAAATACAACTGACGAATCAAACCAAATGACTTCCAGTTGCAGTCAAGCAGAAGAGAGACTTTTGTCACTCAAGCCTCACTTACAATCCGTCACCAGCACAAAGGACAATGAGTGTGCAATAGCACAGAGGACTTACTAGTATAACACAGATAGAGAAAGCACGTGCATATAGTAAATAGTATAATAGGAGGTGGGCCTGTTAAAAGAGGAGAAAGCAGAGATTCTAAGAAATGGCCATCATCATTGAACATATAAATACTATTTCTAATATATATATATAGGATGGAGCAAGTATGTGCAAGGTTGAGCACAATCAGAGACGAGGAGAGAGACCAATGTGCAATATCTCTTTGTAGTACTTATAAGTAGACTTCATAAGCACAGAGAAAAGGCACGGTGCTGAAGCCTTTCATGCCATTCCAATCTACTAAGGGAGGGCTTAGCTAAAGAGAAATTGGACAAGAAATAAAAATGACTTACATTTGACATCGATATCGACGTTGATGGCTTGTGACGTTCCCAGAAAGTTCTTTGCCTCACAAGTGTACGATCCGGCGTGCCTTCTGACCAAAGGTCGGAACTCAACCGTCTCCTGCAAGTGAACGAAAGAGAGAAATAATTCAATTATTTGCTGGAATCTGTTTCTACGCGGTCATTCTTGATATTGAATTCTAAGTAAACAATAACTGACGGATTCTTGTGCCAAAATAGTTTGCTAGAGTCATTTGGTTAAAACGTTTAATGAGATTATCGATTATTTAGTAGGGAAACCTTTGTGCTCTGCACAGATATTTTACTTGGCGTGCAGTTTGCACGAAGTGCAACCTAATATGGAGCGCCATTAAAATGTGAATTGAAAAAAGTATCAAAATTTCATGGAAAAGTTCTTGCAATTTGAAACAAAATTTAAAGTTAATCCCAAAGCCAGGTGATTTTTTTGTTCAGTCCGTTGAGCATAACGGTTAGGGCCATTGGCAATGACTTTTTTTAAATCATTTCTAGTACATATTATAGCAGCCGGTTATAGCGTACCGTATTATAATGGACATTTCACAAGAAGCACAGTATATAGCGAAGAAATTTTATGCTCGCTATAAAATTATGCGATAAGTTTGGTATACTGTAAATTGTTTAAACTATTTAATTTCCTCGCTGCAAAGTGTCCATACACGTGTACTCATACGCTATAAAATTTCTATAAAATGGCCGCTATAAACTGTCCAGATACGGTTTTCGAGGTAGGGGGCGTGCGCGTGGTGTGTCGATTCTGACTCT
Organism: Plutomurus gul; assembly: GCA_019776185.1. NCBI lineage: Eukaryota > Metazoa > Arthropoda > Collembola > Entomobryomorpha > Tomoceridae > Plutomurus > Plutomurus gul. The sequence goes on along the minus strand of JABASC010001482.1, from coordinate 10,171 downwards.
TTGTTTGTGCGCAATGCTGTTGAGACAGTTCTTTGTGTTGCATCCAAATGTGAAAGTCCAAAGGACCTCTGGACCTTTTTCAATGTGCACGGGAAAAAATGTGAAAATGAAGCACTGACCTGGAAACTGTAGACTTCCGGTCGACCCGCTTTATGCCAAACAATAGTTGGTGCCGGGTTTCCGGAGGAAATGCATCTCAGAGTAACCACATCTTTGTTCTCCTCCAGATCTCCTTCCGGGATACCCAGTAGTTTCACGTCAGGAGGATCTAAACGAATAAAAACAAAAACTATGCAAGACCGAACACAACAGTTGCAAACAACAAATTTATTGTTCCATCAGAGGTAATTATGAACGATTGGTGAATTCCTAGTTTTTTGCATTAGTTTCCTGTCTGAGTATTGAAAACAGGTGAACTGTGAGAGTTTGTATGTATACATATATAAATATACCAGAGAACAAAGGAAAAGTCTTCACAAAACTCTGAGACTTTTCCTAATTGTTCTTTCTACCGATGTATAACGTTGTTCAAAACTTATTCTCAACTAACCACGTTCTGTTTACTGTTACATCGTATCTTCTAGAGAAAAGGAAAAAGCTAGCCGACTCTTCCCTCAACTTATCCTAAGTGTTACCGAAGCCGAACGGAAAAGTTGAATTTGAGTTTGGCTAAGAATTCTCCTAGGGTTCTCCTCTTAAAGACTGTTCATATACACAGTGAAAGTTTTCCCAACCCAGATTTCCTCTTTCAACCTCCAACTCATTAGATAGAACAAACCAAAGCGTTTAAAATAGTCTACAGAACAGTTAGGACGGACGATCCGGAGAAGAGGGACTACTAGTAATAAAGGAGAAGAGGAAAAGTCAAACATTTCTGGAAAGATGGGAGAATTTTAGGTTGAAACCGTAGGAAATCACACTGGCAAATCGAATCTTATACAAATTTGAGACTTGTGCCGAGTACAAATTACATATCAAGCTCCGTCGCATTAGGAATATGGGGAAAATTAGTGCAAGCAGTAACAATGTATATTTTCACTGCATTAGTTTGGAAGTGGGTCGCTCGGATTCTTATATAACAATCTGCAGATGGTGCATCGAAATCTTATGCTTTCCTTAGTTGTGCAGTGTAATTTGTTCTCCATTTGAGAAACTTGTGGAAATTTAAATCGTTATTCTTTGTAGAGATGACTGTGCGTTTAATTATACTCTTTTTCATAGTTAATGTACGTGACCCGTATTAAACCTGCATATGGCTGCACTAAAATTCGAGCTATACAGTCTACGGTATACAGAGCCTGAATATACATACGTACGGCACGTCCACATTGCACTGTGCATGCATTATGACCTGACAGAAAAGAAATTGCCAAACATTGTTTTTCAAGTTTACACTGTAGTTTATGTGAGACATGGTAGACTTGCTGACATATTACTGCAGTTCATACTGTAGTCAAGCAAATCCTGGCTACTGGCTTGATTCCGCAAGATTTGGCTCGCTTAGTTACTAGTTAGCAGTTCTACTCTCTCCTTCTTCTACTTAGCCAGTTAATTTATGAGCAAAGTTTCCCTGCTTGATTACTAACTCTTGCATTACGTTCTAAGCTACCAGAGAGTTAAGGAGAGAAGCAGCGACATGACACGACAGGTCTGACCGTATATAAGTGAGCATTAGGTGGTGCACCTTCAAACTAAATACAGTTGCGTATGCGATAATAATATTATGACAACCTATATGTACATACATATACGCAAGAATGTGATGACTTTGTCTATAATATAGTAAGTGTATCTGCGTGTAATGATACCGAAGAGCGTTAGAGATTATTTGCAAGTTTGCATTAGAAAGCATTACTTTCGAATTACATAGATGTCTACAGTAAGTATTCTAATCCCTATGGACTTTCTGGTGAGAGAGCAGAGGGCTACACAGTAAAGATATCCGGCCTTTATCATACAATTAGTGCTTCAGCTTATTAGAACTTTCATCCAGAGATGCACACTCACTTATTCATGGCAACGATGCATTAAATATGATCCCATACATAGAAATGAAGAGACAATTCTCATCTGCATTTTCACCACCAATATGCATGTACTACTACTAGTGTAGGATTCACAACAGGGAGACCATTTGTACAAATGTTCCTGCCCAAAGTGTAGTTACATGTTGTAGCAATAAGCATTAAGTAAAGTGCAACCGCACACGTGTAAAGGTGAAAGTAAACAGGAAGAAAATAATGACGAATAGTACGGACAATAACTCAGAGGCTATATTTAAGTTGTCGAGGGAGAATTGGAGAGCGCCAGCCCATTTAATTGTTACTTCTCCAGTAACATTAGATGAGTGCACACCCACTCAGACACAGTTGCCGCACACTTAATCTTAATATTTAATCAGAGCTTCATGAGATTTCCCCTTTGACGCCTTTCTGATGTTAAAATTCATGACATGGCAGACAATGTTCAAAGAAGTGTCAGTGAACAGGGCACAACGAGCCAAACCCTAAACAAAGGAACACAAAGTAGAAGTCGTAGCACAGTCGGCTCAACAACGAGGCTTTCGTGCACCGCATCGTTGTCGTATATGGGGAATTAAGGGAAATGTGTACATTGTGTTATTATTATTGTGTGTAAGATGAATAATGCACGGACCTCCATGAAAGCGAATATTTAAATTAAACTACCTGCTGGGAGAAAATAATTACATTTTTACTAGCCACGTATATATAAGTGTCAAGGTACAAGTAGGGTCACACCAGAATATAATACGATTAGATTACATGCACACCGGTAGGACACAGTTCCGTGTGCAACTCCTTTAATTAATTTCTAACTGGCTTTATTAGCTGCTTTCATTCTAACGTTGTAATAAAGAGCTTATTCTTTTTCGTAATGTATAATCACTACAAGGCTGTAGAAAAGCAGTTCTTAATCACCTACTTTACAAATGTGGGTTTAATATTAATCTGTATTCTGATTTTCTACGTCGCTGGACCTTCTCTGACTTCTAGTTAAGTAGCCCAATGAACTGCGTTTCATTGTTCAATCGTAAAATCTTTACTATGCCCGCGCCGAGTGTGTCTGCTGCTGGTTTTAGCTTGTGTTACAATATTTAGGCAGACATTGCTCAAGTATTTATATAATTTGGCCATGAGTATACTACACTAACAAGTTTACGAGGATGTGAATACGACAATGACGAATTTTATGTTGTAAAGGCTTCAAAAAGCTAGATTTCGTTATAAACATTACTTTTAGTGGGTCAGGCGTTTAACCCGGCAACTTTTCCCCCAAAAATACAATATGTTTCCAAGAAGAAATTGGTGTGCATATATATGTAAATAGATTTTCAGCAGAAAGCGTGCTCATCCTTTAGATTAGCAGGAATTGATTAGGTTGCAAAATAATAATAAGCTGCAATGTGTCTCTTTCAAATCTTTTCAAACAAACAAAAACGCTTCACAGGAAGTATCGAATAAATTCTGTATCTAACCAACCTCAAAAGTTATTAACAGTAAATATTTGACAAATTCTACAGAGTGCCTTAATAAAGAGACTGTAGAAAATCTTTCATTTCTTGGAAGTGTGATTTAACTTTTGGTGGATGTGGAGAGTGAAAGCGCAGATGCACTCAAAAAGTCAAAAACAACTCAAGTCAGAGAAAATACATTTATTGTATATATGTACCTATACGTAATGACTGTTTGTGTGAACAACTATAAAGAGACTTATCCCGCTGAAATGAAATAAGAATACGAATTTAATTACAGAGTGACAAAATGAGCAGTGCCCAAGTATAATATACTTGTGAGAGCGAGTTCTGTGAAAGAGTAGGAAGCGAACCTTCAAAAGTCTAATGAATTCAACTTTTGTTTAACGAAATTGCACCACTAGAGAGAAAACTTGTTTGTTTGCACTGCTTTCTCCTCTCCTTGTGTCTTTCGCTTCGACTTTCTCAAGTCAACTTGAGCCAGCGACAACTGCACTCAACGCATGGCCAATGCAACAATCAACAACTTTGCTCCTGCTGTTCATCTCTTCAACCACCACCACTGCAAGTAGACATTAGCATAAACAGTGCTAACAAAATAATTGCATTCCCTTGTAACTCGCGTGGCTCTAAATCCATATCTACATTTTATACACAGAGGATTTTAATTCAAGTATGAATTTAATTAGACCTTTATTATATCCCCCAAAAGTATGAGCATTCATTCACGGATGCAGTAAATATTTTCTTGTCTTCTTCTAGAAGGTCTACTACAAGTTTTTTACGCAGGTTGACCTACTAGAGTACGATATGTATAAAAATAGCGTGGCAGGATGTTGTTGCTAATTAAAAGAAAGTCCTTCAGAATTATTAATTTTGTTCATTAGCACAGTTTCCCCATTTTCTGCTGGTGAAAAGGTCTTTTAAATTAGAAGAGTGCAAGCGAGTGTTTAAGTCTTGTACTTTTCAAAATGACTAATCCATAAATGCATCAAATTATTCTGGAGAGGAAACTGTGTCCGTTATTATTTAATGGAGTGTGCATGGAAATTCTTTGGGTACATGTGTTATATGGGCTACGTTGAGAAGAATTTATGTACACGGCAGAGAAAATACTTAAATACTTTTGCACAGGCAAAGCGAGAATGCAGATATTCCATTTGTAGGACAACAAAGAGCTGGATGCGATTGTCTGTGTAGATTCATGAAGAAGGCGAACGAACGGAGAACTCGACAAGAAAGTCGGCCGGAAGGAAAACGGGAAAAAAGATCTGACTACTTTTCATCGCAAGAAAAGTACTGGGAGGATGTCAGAAAAGAGCTCTGACTTGAAACGGCTTTTCCTATCATCTTTTCTCACTTTCAGGAAACCTTTTTTTACAAAAGTGTCTCCTACTACATATGTATGTAATACAGTAGTTATAATGTAATATGATACTTAACCATGTAGAAGAGTCTTCTATGACGTTCGAGAAAGAAAAAAGTTATGTAAAAAATAGACACTTTGTTAATGCAAACTTAATATGTATGCATGCTTGCATATTCTAATAAGACCTAGACAATTTATAGGATCATAAATCGTAATTATAGAAATTTCACACTTTACCAATTTTGGGATAAAATTAGGCATCTCTAGAATTGGGGGAATTATTTTGGGGGATAATGTGATAGCAGGTGTTCTCTTGCCAAAGCATTATATTTTTGTTTATCATTGCAGGCAACAAACATTTCGACTACAGTAATTCTGCAGAACATTTTATATCTGTGCATGTAATTTTGCATGTTCATATTGATTTACCATTCATCGTACAGAAAAGTTATGTATATTTCTACTTTCTACGAAATAACATGGCAAACACGTTTTTACAAATTAGACGTTAGTAAAGAAAATTCCAAAGATGAATGAAATTTTGGATTACGGATTGATAGTAAGTAAAAAACATTTTTTAATTGTGTGTGTTTGTACGTCAAAATTACACAGCGGGGAGAAAGAGCCCAACTACATTCACGGCAAGGCACCCTTGAACTTGAAAATCACTACGCCTGGAGCCGACATGGTGTAACTTTAAGTTACCTACTGTATTTGCGTTACATAAAAAGTTACAAGTTGTGTAACTTGTAACAGACTCCTTCGGAGATGTCGAGACGGAGTCAGTATAGTTGTCCTATCTTCGCTTATAAAATTAAGTCTCCTATCCGAATCCCCATGCATCAGTCTAGGATAACATTATTTTATCATATGTAAGACGTAGTAGCTGAGGATGCGACTCGAGAATTCTTCCGCAACTCTAGTACGTATTTATTTGAGCATGAATGGATTTTCTTAATAACGATGACGCTTATTAGCAAACTTTGTCCTGCTACGAACATGTTAACTCTCGAGTCACATTCTGCCATATTACTTATAGTACAAAGTCACCAGTATTAAATGAAAGTTGCATTTTGATAAAAGTTAGTAGTACGTTAACGTATTATATTGTGGAACATTTAGTTAACGGGATGAACAGGAGAGTACATACGTGTAGCTATAAATGACATGTATAATTTACGTGGCAATTCTCCAGCCAATTTCAAATGCCAGATACAATTGGAATCTATATATAATCTACCTAACCAGTGCTCTCAGCACATACTAAAGTCAAGCTTCCTTTCTAAATCTCCTCTAAGGATTATGTTTACGATTTTCCCTACCTAAATATTCGCATTATCTGTGAGGCGGCTACATGATTTGCTCTTAGTAGTAGTTCCTATTGCAAACTACCTGAGCTGAGATTTCTCTATATTATTTAGGTAGGTATTTGGCCTGTATTGGAAATAGTATATGTAAGCAGAGTGTGGAATCTGGCCTTTAAATGTCTACCTAATGGAGACCTACTTGTTTACCCCAGAGCGTACTCGTCCAAGATTTAAAATCTAAATAAATAAGAGGACTAAATGTCTGTTGTGGACATGTGTGCCCATTTTCGAAAAAACATTCACTCAACTTACGCACTATAACATACTCCAGTATAGGGCTTATACATACTTATATGAGAGAGTGAGTGGGTAATAGGCTAAGTGAGTAAAGTTAAGAAGAAACTCATAAATGGCAAAGCAAGACGCTCTTTTCCATTAAAACTTATACATAATGTAGGGGAAATATTCTAGAGAGAAGGAAGGAGCAGCAACAGAGAGAGAGAGAGCACAAAGTCAGTCCCGCTGCACTCCACTCGAAAAGAAGACGAAAGAGAGGAACGAGAAACGAATCGGACGGCCTGAAGAAAGGAAAGAAGGGCGTTATGGCCAATGTAGCTAAGCACTGAGCATTAATGGAAACTTTGACACTTAGAAATGCACGGAACATTGAAAACAGCTTACTTTCTGTCAGTCTCGCATCAACTCGATATAAATAACTTCTTTCTCTCTCTCTATGCTTATTTTAACGTAGAGGGGGGAATGTGGGAATACATTTGAAATATGGAGAGATAAAGTTCAATATACTTGTAAACTGACATTAGTACGAACCCTTAGCGAACCAGAACCAAATTAGCTGTTACTAATGTTTCCGTATGAGTACCATTAATTACCGTATTCTTAGAGCTTCGGTGGCATATGGGGAGGTAGTGCCCGGTACTGTCAGCTTCTTCTACTAAGTACCTATACATATACATACTTAGCTTAAATCTTTAATTTCCATGTAAAACATGGGTTCTTCCAATGCGGAACTAATTACGCACACTTCATAGCCTAACAAGGAGCTTATTGAATATTCTACCATACCATTGCTAATCATTGTGGACTCGACACTACATTGATTTTCGAAATATTTTTTACACAAAAGAATTAATGGTGGAAATTAAAAAATAAAAGTTTGACCTATTTCTGTTCTGCCTAATACTGATTTACACAGAAAGATTATTCTTTAACTGAGAACAAGAAAACATGTTGCCATTAAGTCCTTGGCAGACTTTTACTTTAGGACTCAAAGATTGATATCTTAATTCATGGTCAAGCTACTTGGCAGGCGAGAGATAAGGAAATTCTACAGCTCACATCTCCAAATTACATGTGAACTGTGAACGCGAGAGGAGTAAGTGAGCTCTGAAGAGAAAGGTTGAATACTAAAACATCGTTTTGCATTACACCGTGAGAGAAACTCCAAACCGACTGTGTTTTTCCATTTGATTCTTTTCTGTTCTTTAGTTCACATTTTTAGTGTGCTAACCAGCTGTAAGACTGAAACCTTTGGACTACATTTCTCTATTCTTATAGTATGTATTCTGCAAACATTAACACCCCAGTACTAGCGTAGATGCATACAAAGAAGAACAGGAGACTGGAGTGTGCAGAAGTCGACTTGACTTACTTTTTCTGTTTCCTAAATGGTTTTCAACTTTTTTATAGGCGTTTTGAGCATTCTCGTCCCACCACAATGCAATCCAAGCAAAGAAAGTCAGTTAACTTGAGCGTTGAATACTTTTCGCTTTCACGTGCACATCTACCACCATTGCTGGCGTACTACGTACATACAAACGCTTTCTCTTTATCTTAACTAGTGGGGTTTTTTCAATGGTGAGCTGACTGACGGCAATTTATATTTTTGTAGTGTATACTTCAACAGACACACATTAGAAGGTATATACATGCATGTACATGCATATACACACATCACACAAATACATATAAATAGCCCGTAACACACAAAGTACTTACATTTTGGGCAAGATACGAAAATGCATACAACAGCGGCTGCATGCGAATTTCCTATCTCTGTTTTTGTAGCTAACTTTTTAGTACAGTGTTTATTTTTGCAAAGGAACAGTTTCTGCATCGATTTTGCCCACTATTATGCACTACAGACAACTGCCGGTTACGAAAGTGTATCCGCTAAATATGCATGTGGGTGGGTGAGTGAGTGTCTCATCCCACGCAGGATTGCGGCTAACCAACTAAGTAATTTTGACATTTTTCAAAAATCCTTTTCCACCTAGAGTGGAAATAATGTTAGCAGGTTGATGGTGTGGCTGCATATATGCATGATGCGAAGTGGTCGTAAGAATGCGACCGTACAACACGTATACACACTTACCTACTTGAAAATGTATGTGTGCGCATACTTGCAGTAAGCCGATATAATTTCCGTGTAAGCTATTCATGTATGGATGTATGCATGAGTGCTTGCAGACCCAGCCTAATACAAAATATTCTCGCTCTAGGTTTCTGTGCCATTCGGCTTCCCCCTCCGATGAAACTGCTCTTCTTTTCTGCCTAAGCGAAACAAAGTTCCCACACACTACAGAAAGGAGAAAAGAAAGTCTTGTCCAATTTCGCTTCCACTACTCTGCTTACGTAGTCGACTTTTTCCCCATATACATATATATATGCAGAAGTATCTTATTGCTGGTAGTACACCTTCATTTTCTGGGATTCTTCATGTGCTGCCAACTAACTGTATAACAAGTGCACATAAAAAAGCAAGTACCTATTGCTGTGTGCCACTGCTACGAAAAGATAATACCATTTCTCACGTGAATGAACGTTGGCAGCAGTAGATTGCACACTGCGTTAGTACTGAGCCAATAACTACCCATTTCTAAATACCAAAGTTTTTCCTCCGGATCTTCCGCACAAAAAATGATGCTTTTGTACCAAGTCTTGCTTTTATTTACGCACTGGTGATGAAATGTTTTATATCCACAGTTAGTAAATAGTGAGGCAAAAATCAACACTTTAAATGTACATATTCGGAGGAAAAGGTAGACAATTTTTCGTCAAATTTAAAAATGCTTCTGTCTGTGCAATGTCAGCTTTGTGTAGGGTGGGGCAGCAGGTGACTTATTTGTCACTCTATTCGCATTGGGAGACTATAGACACGTGGATAAATTATTTGGCACAATTAAAGATGCGTTTGTACGTACTCCATGTTCCTCAGCAAAAGTAGCACCTGGATCCCCTAAAATACATAGCCGGCTTTGTATGTAAAAGTGTAGACATAAAGATATACGAACTTTGCATAAACTCGTTACTTCTTGATTTAACAGATGCACACTCATAAATTGTAGCTGTTCACGTATCTTACGAATCAGAGGATTTATTATTTCATTTCTTGGTGCACAGCGACTGCGTTAAGTCAGATAAATAGAGGTTTGTGTGTACGGTTGTGTACTCAAAGAGACATTAATTACAACGTTTCAATTCCTTTCAGCCCGACAATATTTCTTATTCGAACTGAAAGGTAGAAATGAACGGAGGGGGCTGAAGGAAGGAAGAAAAAAAGGGAGAGTCTCCTAATTATTTGTTTCCTTTCACAGAAATGTACCCGATTTTGATTTATTTCCTATCCAGTGCATACCAACATGAAGCACTACATAAAACCAAATGATTTGCATTTGCATCGCTCCAAACACAATCATCACTGCTGTTGTTGCACCAATCAATATTGTTGTACAATTCACATGGAAGTCGTTTGCACACGTGTCTTGTAAAATGCTGGTACATGTACATTTGACTGATTTATGCAAATTTCGACACAAAATGTAAATAATTAAAAATTCGTAAATTTATCAGTTTGACTCAATGCGCATTGTACAAACTGTTGTCTTTTCTACCTATTTCAATTGAAAAAACGCGCGAAGCAGCGGTTCAAACAGTTTCCTGGATTTCCTGCTGCCGGCACCGGAACCCAAAAAATTATTTTTT
>JABASC010001481.1:0-23090 GCA_019776185.1 Plutomurus gul | reverse complement strand
CACATTACTGCACTGACTGTTATTGTAAAATGTGATACCCAATGGGGCATTGTGAGCGCGCAGGGCTAAGGCTGGAGGTTCATTCTGTTAAAAAACATTGCTCAATGAATAAAATAAAATCTTATAATGGTCAGGGGAGTAACTGGCGTGGCGGGGGCGCTACCCCCAATTTTGTAATGCTACCATGGATGATATAGATAAGGGTGCAAATGGAACTCATTTTAACATGGGAGGCGGCCTGCGGGCCCTTGCCCTCTGGATCAGCCACTGTTAATGGGTATTGACCAGGGTTTCGCGTGTGAATATCACAGTGGGATTAATTGCTGTGTATGTTCCAATGTTTTTCAACGTTTGATCACAGAGGACACTTGGTGTGATTAATATGATCTATATGTTATAAGAGACAGGGATACCAATTAATCCCATCCATTTAATCACCATAGTATTAAATCCCACTGTGATGGGATTTTAGCTGAAAAAGTGTGATTGACCAAACCCTGGTCTTGATCTATCATTTTTTTTTAAATTTTTTAAATTTTGTTCCTGAATAGATTTTTCAAAATAAACGTTACATGGATAGCGGTTCTGCACCAATTGTCGTTGTGAATGCCATCGTTCATGTATTCCGGCAAAGCAAATTGAGTGCCAGTTGTGTAGTTTCGGAGGATGTCACTGCTGAAACAATATGGATGACCGTAGTGATGACCTTGTGACAATTGATTTAGTTCATCTGCAGGATTGTCATTGCGGATGTCCGGCCCTAAATCTTTTCGCGAGAGACTGTCAACCCCACAATCCACCCCCCACAGCGATCCATGAGAGTCGAAAGCAAGACCCACAGTGTTCCTTAGACCGTTTACGAAAACCTGTTCAAAATTTACATAAAATAATTCGGATTTCAATAAATGCACACTTTTCACGTATTTTAAAGGAGAGTCGTCCAAAATCACCGTGTCCAAAAAAGCGATTTTTTGAATTTCCCGCGAACTCGCAAACAATGTTGCATTGAACAGACTAAATTAAATTTTGATTTAATATATTTCTCTGAACAATTACATAAAGCAATTAATTTAGGATATTTATGTAATTTTGACCCTGTCCGATGGCCAAATTACGTAATTACATTACATTAAATAATTTGTAATTTCAGGGATATGTAATTAGATTACAATTGTAACTGAAAACTTGCAATATAATTGTAATCAGTAATTTTGGGTCATGTAATTTAATTAAATTACAATTAAATTACATAAAATTAATTTGTAATTTGAGGGATGTGTGCACTTAAGTAACTAAAGTTGTAATTTCGAACTTTAAATGTAATTAGTAATGTCATGTAATTTGGCCATCTACGCTGCCCAAGAAAGATTTCAGGCGGACACTTTTTTGGACACGACACCGTCTTTCTGAAGAATATCTTTTAACATAACGAAAGAATAAATGTACCTCCCCGCTGCTGTTGAATTGAAATCCGCCTTGCGGCACGCTGGTGATGTCAAATATTTTTACCATGGATCGTGTCATGGTGACGTCGATCAAATCGTTGTCGGAGCCGATGCTTACGTACAAATTGTGATTGGCGGGGTCGAAAATCAGTGTCCTCGTTCTATGACCTTCAGATGGCATTCCAAGGATAATGATTGTGGGCGGGTCATTAATTAGGGAGCGCTGTCCCGCAGCGTATGGCCAGCGATACACAGTAGTGGCGCTGGAAGCGTACAAGAATCCCCCATCCAGGGCAATTCCATGAGTGAGTCCTAGGCTCCGCCCATTCAAAATCGTTATTGGCTTCACGGTGACGGTCAAATCGTCGTTTTCCGTCTCGACGAGGGCCACCACGGAACTCTGCGTACTTGACAGCACCAAAATGTCACCCTCAGCGTCAACCACGAGTCCTCGTGGTCCTTCTACGCGCGCGAACTTTTGAGCTTGGAAGGGTGGCGAGGTTACGAACTCAGCGTCACTTTTAACCTTCACCGCGTACACCGACACCGTTAAAAATAATACGAACAACTTCATTTTTGCAATTCTTTTAACTCAAATGTCCATTCTTCTTGGCAAATAATTTTTTCCCAAATGGTCAACAGTTTATATACAATTTTCTTTGGCAGATTATGATAATCACGAATCTGTTGTTGGTCTGCAGTGTCTGTACGCACGGAAAAGATAAGATAAAAAGCTTTATGGTTTTATTTGTTTGGTCTGTGTTTATTTTCTGTATGAATCATTCATTGACAATGGAAATTAATGCTATTTCTGTACATCCAATGCAAAAAAAGGTCGACAATCGATTTTTTCAGGCAAACTCCTTTTTGCACTAATATAAACGGCATATACCAATTTTTAATCCGTTTTGATTTCGTTTGTAATATTATTTGCTATAATCATCCAGAAAGTATATGTTGTGCAGTTGTAGCGATTAACTGATAATTCAATAGTGGACAGCGGAATATGCAAAATATTGATGCTCTGCTTATGTACAAACAACATAATAAAGATTTCAAGTGGGGTAAAATGTTTTTGTGTGCAGTAGAGAGTAGATAAAAAACATAATTAATGTAGATGGTCATTGCAATATGCTCCCAGCAGCTTGATAATTATTTTTGTTATTTCCGAATGGGGCGTGCTCCACCTAAACTGCGTTTTGAGACAACTGAGTAATTATATAGTTAACAGAACAGGTTAACTTTATAGTTATTATAATGTGTAGTATAATATTTGAAAATGAGGCAAAAAATCAAATTAAACAACTGTCAACCCGTGTAATTCAAATGGGTAGGAGAGACCAAAGTTATGGGGGCGGGAATTGAATTTTGAAAATTCAGATAAAAAGCGGATACTCCCAATGGGAAATATGTAGCAAATATTAAACTAGAAAATGAGAATGAATGGGCGGGGCGGGTTTAGCCACACGATAGAAGGTAAAATATAACTAGAATTTTTAAGATTAGACCATGTTTACATTTTACTGGGAACATTTGAAAATTCACAACTTTGTTCCTCCATTTAACTCCATGCATTTTTACCAACATTTTCAGCCATTTTTTAAATTTAAAATACAATTTTTGTCCCAATAATCATTTGCACAAACTTTCACATGCACCACTGAAATCAGCGTAAATATATTGCGTCGAATGGTATCTCACTCAAATCAGGGGGTTGATGGCCCGTTTGCTCAGTATTTCAATGAGCAAATTAACAATGAGATCCTGCGAATCATATTAACATTAAAACACGTGGTACACTAAATAATTTAAAGAATAATGCCGGAATCTCCTGTAACTTGTAAAGGGAGGCTTAATTTGCAGTTTAAATTGATTTTTGTTAATACGAATTGACGATAGAGTTTATCCCGGCAGAGAAACCTGCTAAAAAGTTATAGCCGTTTTGGCGTTTTATTGCTTTTTAATACGTTTTTTAACCAAAAGGCGAAGACAAACGTGAAACTTTAAAAAAGAGAATTACACCTAGCAAGTACAAATGCCAAGTCTTTCTTAACAGAAAAAAAAGTGCTTTCAATTTTTTTAAAAAATCAGGTATACATTATTTCCCATGGCTGATAGGGCGAGGTTTATTGGTTTGTTATTATATTTATTGTTTATTATAACGGGAGGTGGTCGTTCTTTTAATATGAAAAATTGCAATTTTTTGTTTTTTGCTAATCGTTGGAAACTCGAAGCAGTTGATTAAATAAAGCATAAACTCTAAAATAGAAAAACGACATTTATTTTAAATCAAAGTTTACAGCGATGAGGGAAGGAACGGTTGCTGAAGGGCTCGTTAATGGTAATTCAAGAATTCGTGGAAATAGTAAGTATATTTATTAGAATTCACATTTAATCATAATATGTGGTAACCGACTTAAGAATATTTTCATATAATAATAATTTCGTTGTAATAAGAAACTCCTGAAGCAGACTTCTCGTCTCGTTTCAATATCCAAGAGAATATTTTCTCCTCTTTATTAAATAGATTATAGTTTCCCTTATTTGGAATAATTATATTGCAAATCACATAATAATATATCTACGAATATGTTAGCGCTAAAAAGGAAAATCACCTATTTCCGCAAAAAACCTATCGAGAATGGCAAATTTTCAAAATTCTGTAACCACATATTGTTTTCACACTCCCGTGGTAAAGCTAAACTGGAATGTAGAGAATTTAATTATGGATTTAATGGGCCGAATGTATTGCAAAATCCAATCTTTAGAATCCATGGTTCTAAAGAAAACTCACGTAAATTAGTATTAAAGCTTGCCGCAAAAATTTCAGAGCCAGTTATTAAACTCTTTTCAACTTTAGATTTATTAGTTTCAGAATTCAATTATTTTTACAACAATAATTCAGCTCACTTTATTAAGAGGGAGCATTTGGTTGCGGAATATTGAAAAAATTATCACTCTGACCACTCTCTCGCGTAATAAACGGCATATTAGATTTTCTGACGCTAACATATTCAAATTTTACCTCTAAATACACATCTTTGCTTTTTTCTCTGAAAATTACTGTCATTATTCTAAATAAGAGTCCACAAATCCTTTCAACGGACGCTACAATCATTTTACTGAAGCAACTCTCCATATTTGTGACAGGATTCACTCCGACTTCCGACATCATATCAATTTGCCCCTAACTTCACTTTTAGAAGATTCCAGATTTCGTTCCATAAACGTCGTTTGGCTGTGACAGGGCATAAATCCAAGTTGTCCGTTAGGTTTATAACGTTTTTCTACTTTGTACCGGATATGCATGCTTCCTGCACCGGTTTTCCGAATTCTTAATTATGTTTTTAGTGCCGGGTATCGATTACATTTTCTGCCTTGGAAATGGGATCCGGCCAAAAGAAAACTTTTCCATATTCCATTTCGGAGAAGGATTCCCTTTTACGTGGTAACACTTGTGTCGATCCTGAGTCGATGTTTGGAAGTCCTGTCATTACTCATCTCGTATAATGACAAAACTTCAAAAAAACTTACCTCCCACTCCGCAAGAGCCTTTCATATGGCTTATTGTTCCACTTTCTTTGCCATCCTAGGCTGTCAACTAAATACCTTCTTCTTCGGAGACGAGGTCTTAGAATATCTTAACCAGCTTTTCGTCCTTGAAAGCAAATTCGGTAACAACAAATAGAATTTCCATGGTCAGTGACCACTGTCCAAAATGGCAGTGTCCAAAAGTGAATAGTGTCAATAATTTTTGTTGGTCAGTTCCAAAATTGAATTTACTAAATTTAATACAAAATTTTCAAGGGGAATGCAAAAATCGCTTTTATGTAATTTTGGACACATACATTTTGGACATTTTTGGACCCGTCAATATAACCGAATTGTTTACATTTATTAATCTGAAGTTGACTGAATGGAATTAAAATTTTAATTTGTAGGTGAAACGGTCATTTCAAACCAATTTCAAATATTTCTATTAAAATTTGCTACCCACTCTGTATTTGGATTATGCTGCGTTGGAGCTGTTACCATATTTCCAGTATTCCTCTCAATGCCAGATTCTTACATGATAGAGGAATTATTTATCATTAAACGTTTAGGGATTGAACACGAATTCTTTTTCTGTCTCTACAAATTATGGACTGCCGCCGTTTTAGCCGTGAATTGGTACAATGCTGCATTCTACGCCACAACCATCTTCGTAGCCGGTTTACGCCTCATTTTCTATCTCATGCATTTAAAGTAAGTACTTCATTTTTCAGCTTAGATTTTTTTTAAATGGAATCGAGTCGCTTCTTCGAATAACCACAATTTAAATTTCATCCACACTGGGTCAGATCATTGTCCAATGATTTCTGACATAATTTCTCACTACCTACCACAGCGGTTAAAACCATTTTTCCCACTGTCCTGAAAAAAATGCAAAATAGAAAATAGGACATAGTCTTACTATAACTTGCCTAGACAGCAATCATAATTACATTTTGATACATTGTTTATCCTAGTCATTCCATGTATACAGTTAAGTGTCCCTCAATCATCTTTATTTGACAGCAAGGAAATTCCATGGTTACCTCTTATTAGGTAACCGATTGGTGCAACATTATGAGGCGGACCTAGAAGGGGAGCGAGATCAATTTCGCGGGATTCACATTGATTACGCGAAATTTAGGAATTTTTCACATCTTTTAATTTTTTCCTTTTAAAATTTAATTCAATGGGCGAGCGCCCCCCTTCGCACCCTAGAGCCGCCTCTGCCTGTCAACTGTTCACATAATTTTTACTACTACTTTTTGAATTTTTATTGCAGGGAAGGAATGACAACTAGTTACCAACATGTCCGGAACAAGTACCAGTTTTTGCGTGTCAGCCAAAAATATTTCCAACTTTACCGCGAAATTCGAATCGTATTCGCAATTATCAACGTGGCTCTTCTTCAATTTTTACTTCCGTTTGTATTATTCACATTGGGATTGATGATTACTTTGTTTTCCTACGCGGAAATTCGAACTGCGTTGGCATTCCGAGTGATCGGTGTCCATTTTCTCTATCTTATTTTAATATTTCTGTTCTCCTTCATCATTTGGTGTGGCATGTGGATAGTAGTGGCTTTAACGAAACACTCGGACTCCCTGACCGACTCACCGCCAAATTTCAAATTGCATTCCAGGATGTACCGTCTGCAATGCAAATCGAATCCCCCCATCAAAGTGCGAGTTAACACGCTTTTTGTCTGTCAGAGAGATACCGTTGTTATTATCCTGAAAACTGTCCTTGAATGTATTGCCACGCTGTTAATTTCATTGTAATCCTTACAATACGTTTTGGGCGGGAGGAAAAAATTGTTTGACAATGGGTAAAAATCATACTGATGTGGGCTTCGAATTAAAAATAGGATTACATTGCCCCGGACAAAATTGGGAAAAATAACGCAAATAGCATTATTGACCAATTTGTCCTAATGTGCTGTGTTATTGCCATTTTGCCCACTAATAAATTTACCCATTTTGCTCTTGTTGCTGATTAAAGAATTCAAATTCAGGAATAATGTTAATGGTAGCAGTAAATAAAATTAATAATAATAAAATGATTATTTTTCTGTGGATAGTATTATTTTATTGAAATATATATTTGAGTTTTCATAAAGTTAAAATAGGATACAAAGTTTTTCGTTTAACGAATTCAACAATTACAGTCTTCAGTTTGTACAATTTCAGTACAAATAATTATTTGTAGCCTATGACCCAATGGACTAATTATTCCCTCCATTTATACCACCATGAAGGACAGTCTTCTTTTACTCCTGGCTCTGCAATTAACAAATTGCTATTTAGAAATGTCAAAAATTAGAAACGGTTATCGTCGATTACAAAATTCCAAACTTACTAATGACGCAAATGCGATACTCCTTTTTGGCAACCCCGTACTCATTTGTGACTGAGCAAATATATTTCCCTTCGTGCTTCAAATTGATTCTCTGGATTTCTATGAAACTGTTTCCATTGCTGATCAGCTCGTACGTTCTCACGTCAGAAGGCAAGTCCTGTGGAAAAATAAAAAATCCTTAAATATATTTCCCTTCGTGCTTCAAATTGATTCTCTGGATTTCTATGAAACTGTTTCCATTGCTGATCAGCTCGTACGTTCTCACGTCAGAAGGCAAGTCCTGGGGAAAAATAAAAAATCGTCTTACTACAATTCCTATTACGAAGGATAGCACAAAAATTCAAAGATTGGAGTAATTTAAAAAAAAATTCCAGAAAATTTAAAAATTAACCACTTTATTTCATTTTCATCAATTTGCACGAATCTTAGTTAAAATTTTTTTAATACAAGTATTTATAAACTGTAATATGTAATAATTATACCTTGCCATCCTTTTGCCAAAAAAATATTGGGTAGTCATTCTCTCTGGTGATACATTTCATGACGGCCAGATCTCCCACTGTGTGCCTCCAATGTTCCACTGGATTCCCATCGATTTTCAAACGTGGGTTAAAGGATACAAGACTTCCGGGCACTGTTTCAAAAATAATTCAATAATTGCACCACTCTCAACGCCAACATTTTTTTTATTGACTATTTAAATTTACCTCTAGTTCCGTGGCCCCATTGTGCATTGACAGTAGTGACAATGACACTGGCCACCAAAACTGCCACCATCGTCACTGTACACGATTCCATGGTCAGGGTCGTTGTCACAAACAATAAAATCTTGTAAAAAAATATTTGCACAAGCAAAAAACTTCACTGTTCTTCGATAAGGATGTGAATTGGCGAACAACAACAAAGTCTGACTGGTCGTGTGGAAGAAAGCGTCATGGGCTTTTTATTTGTCGCCACATGCAAACACTTGACAAAAATTCTCTCGCCTTACACAGTAGTAACTCTATAGTAACTTGTACAGGAAGATCTGCGCTTCTTAATCGATTGACAACGCCCACACGGCAACTGAATAGGAAAATTTTCACTGTTTCATTGCCTGCGCACCATCTGTGTGTCTCACGTTCCCCAATTCTAATTAATTCTATTCAAAGAGAAACGAAAGCAGTTCACTGTTAATGGAATGAGCGAAAATCTCACATGTCCATAAGAAGTCTTTGGTCGACAGGCGAAAATAAATTCTCTCACTGCTAATGCAAATATGAATTACAGCATATTTCTTATATAAAAATATTATCATAATTTTCTCATAGAAAAGTAAACCAGGGGGCGGAGCCACCCTCTGGGGCTACGCCCCCAGAGAAAAAAATTAACTTAGGAAGGATGTGCGGGGTGTGACTAAATTAACATAAGGGTGCACCCCCAGGCCCTACCCAAATAATTTTTCTGAATACGCGCCTGCCACACATCATAATGCACAGGTAAAAATCAGATGCGGAAAGAGTTTTCATTTTTTTCTTGCACGGATGCACATGCGAATATGTGAATAAAAGCTTATGCAGAATTTCTCATCTCTCTCATCTCTCTGTCTAATCAATCTTCCTCTGGCTGCATATAATACATAATTTATGCTAATCTACTTGGTTTGAGTGGCATGAAAAATAATTGCCGTTACATATTTACATAATAATTCATAAAATACGTAATCATATTTGTACGAGTTATTAAATATCTTAATTGGCTATCACACCACCAGAAGGACAATACAGCGTGTTCTTAACGAAGTGTTAAGGTGACTGGTCTGTGCGTGATTAACAAATAAAGTGTGTAAACACAAATGCAACATTGCATCAGTAATAGATCGAATAATATAATGTAAGATAAGAGTGAAAGTTTTCTAAAGTAATAGATATGAAACAGAAGCAGCTCGAGTCCAGGGTTGCTGGCCTTACATTTTTGGGTCGTCTTGGGGTTTTTTCTCACCAAAACCCACAACTACTTAATTAAATTACTTAAAAGTAATTTGTAATTTCAGGGATCTGTGCACCTATGTAATTAAATTACAAATGGATATAACTTTGAACTTTCAATGTAATTGTAATTTGTAATTAGTAATTTGGAGTCATGCAATTTAGTCATATATTACATGTAGGTAATGTAATTAAAATGTAATGTAATTAAATTAAATTGCAGGAAAGTAATTTGCAATTTCAGGGAATGTGTACCGTACCTAAAGTAATTAAATTACATTGTAATTTCGAATTTTGAATGTAATTAGTAATTTGGTCATCTATGCAAAAATTATTAGCTTAAGAAAAAAATTTGCTAAGATTGCAAAAACCCATTGATGAAATTTTCGTAATGTGACTGTACCTCGCGTAGTGTATACCGTTTCACTATTGTATGTATTCAGAAGCAGGGGCCGCCAGTACTATATACTATACATTTATTATAGCGACAGTGGGAATTTCAGAATTTTCAATTTTCAAAGTGGGAAAAAGTGGGGTTTGTAAATTTACATTTTTCAACTATAACCAACCCTGATTTCAAATGTCATGTTGTTGTTGCTGTATGAAATGGTGTAAGGTTTCCTGTTTGATATTCATCAGAATTATTAGTCAACACAAATTATAAGCCAATTAAGACTTTACTGTGTGTTATTCACGTTGACTGCTATATACCTAATAACCAGTTTTTCTTCTGCTCCCACTCTCTCGTCCACTCTAATAAACGATCACCATATCAAACACATCTGTAACAACAACAGGCTATCTTTCGCTTGGCGCAATAATATCACACTATGACTCTCGATAGATAAAAAAGCAAAAAAGAAAACCTTATTTGATTTCCATGCGTGAACGACGACATAATATTACGTGTGAATACGATGATGTGCGGTCTACTATGTAAAAATCCGAAATGCTCCTTGTGAATTATTTTGTCTGTAATTTGCCAATGGTCGCACATTCAACTCGAATATCATTACTGAGAGTGAGTAGTGCGTCGTTTGACACTTTAGTTGTCACTTCATATGTGAAATTGTAAGATCACGACCTTTTATGTCAAAACTTTTTTTCTGCTTAATGATGCCATTTGTCCCCAACATTAACATTGACATTGATTTGTATGCAAAAAAGTTGTTGGGGTTTATTAGCACAATTTCACCAATCTACTAAATATTAGAATTCTTAAAGTAACTTAACTCTTACGTCTATTAAAGCAGGGGAGTAAAAACCCAGGGGGATTGGAGGCCATCCCCATTTAGCCTGTTGTCAAAAATTATAACTCTTCTCCCCCTCCCCCCTGAAAGTATCTCCTCCTAATGGTACTGTTCGTAGTATTAATGAAAGTCAAGCAAGTGATATGGAAAAAGCTCCTTGTTAGTACAGTCAGCCCAAAATAATGGTGTCCAGTGTCCAAAATGGCAAATGTGTAATAATATTTTTCTAATTGTTCAAAATTAAATTCAGTATTTAAAAAAAATTGACAATTGGACCTTTTATGAGATTTTTTAAAATTTGTGATATCTGTGCTTGAAAATCCTGAATCACTTAACAGGTATGCATAATGCATTATACAGAGAATAGAAAGATGCAATAAATAATTAGTGTCAATACATGATAAATATATATATTATATTGTATAATGTCGGTAGAATACCGACAAGGTTGATGAACAGAGGCGAGAGGAGATAACAGTACAAAAAATACATTTTATCCAAGGTCAGCGTGCATTAACTCATTCTCATGTACAGTATCTAACAGAGGAATAAATGGGCGAGCAGGTGTCCCATGTATTAGGATGTCCATTTTATTATGTTTGGCACGTGGTGAGTCAATCTCAGCTGATGGCTGGAGTTCAAATACATTCTCTGAACGAACTTCAAACGAATTACTTAGGAGCAACAATATTAGCCACTCCAGCTACAACTAAACTACATAAATACAAGTATGAGTCTGACTAGTGCATTTTTTCAACACATTGTAATTCCTATTAATTTTATATCTATTAATTATTTATTATTAATTATTAAGAGGCATGTTGGTTTTATTTTTAATTACAGTGCAAATTTGGTTTACAGGTTAACCCTTTTAAGGAAGAAAGAAACAATACATCATTTTTCAAAAAGTTGTTAAAAGATTGAGCGGCTGATTCAATCAGTGGAAATCTCAAAATTAAAGGTATATGCAGTCACTAATTAATATAAGCACTTTTTTTGGAATTGGCTAAACCAAATTGAAACAGCAGTAGGTCCGTCTGGAAAAGCAGTACAGTGAAATCGGCAGTAATTTGGCAGCGGTAGAACCAATAACTACTGTCTGTGTTTCTGATATGTCTCGGGATGTTATTTATGGGTCTGTGATAACACCTCTTAATTTAATAATATTGAAGGTGGGATAATATGACGCGGGAGATTTGAAAAAGCAACCCAAAGCTGAAATAGAGAGAATCATGGCTTCACAAACGAGAAAAAGTTTGGCCGCCCTTTATGAAAATGAGTACAGTATTTCAAGTGTGAACAAAAAGGTGCACTTAAATATTGGAGAAGAAATATTCGTCGACCTTGAGGCAATTGAAATACAGAAGGGGACGGACATCTATGAACCACTTCGACAGAAGCTCGACCCTGTTATTCCTGGAGGACGACCAATTTCCGGGAGGAGATCCGTAGCATTCAACGACATCGTAAACAACGACAATTGCAAAAAAGTATTAATCGTCGGTAGCCCCGGCGCAGGGAAATCTACATTATGTAGACAAATCGTGTACAAATTTTACAAGGGAAATTTATGGGAAAACAATTTTAGCGATATTATATTTATGCAGATTCGAAATATGAAACAAATATGTAATGACGGCGATTCTCAAAATGAGATAACCTGGGATTTATTCTTTAAGGGTGGAAATGTATTATTAGGTCGGGATATTGAGGAAATTTTGGAAAATTCAAAAAATGTGCTGTACATTTTGGATGGGTTGGATGAAATTGACATTCTGCAGAAAGAAAGTAAAATTGTCAATGAATTTGTCAGTAAATTAATGCAGAAAGAAAACGTTATTGTCACGACAAGGTCGTGTGACACATTAAACTTGTCAGAGTTTGACTCTGTATTGGAAATAAGAGGATTTAACTCGAGTAATGCTCGTAAGTTCATTAGGAACCTTTTAAGACAAGCCAAACCGAATAGTTATGCAGTAGATGAAGACAAAATTCTTCAGCTCATTCGGCAACAGCAGGATTTAACATTTAAAATTCCCGTTGTCCTTGATATTCTTTTGTACAGCTGGGCAGAGATAGAAATATCTAGTAGCTTTAATCACAGCAACGGCACTTTACGAAAAACTTGTTCTTAATTTATTTTTGGAATTTATTAGGTCTGAAGGAATTTCTTTAGATGGTGTAGATCACACAGACTTTCAGGTTGTTAAAGAAAAGGTGGCACCAAAGTTCAAATTTTTGTGCCAAATAGCTGGCAGATGGGCGGAAACTGACTCGACAGCTTTTAAGCAAATAGGAGCTGGTGACTCGTGCGTACATTCAATGTGTAAAATTCCGTTTCTTCATAGAATCAATCCAACAGAAAAAAATAATGAGCAAGAAAAAATCTATGAATTTTCTTATTTGCCGCTGTTGGATTTCTTCTTTGCGCTTCATCTGCTGCATGATAAGAGCGCAGAGGAATTTTGCGAATTCGTTTGCAAGTACAAACATGAAGCAAAATTCCGTTCGGTTTTTGCGTTTATTAGTGGTCTCATTTGTAGCGGGAATTTTAAAAGAAGCAATTCAAATAGGATTGGGGAAATTGGAGAAAGAATGGAAAGATATTTTCAATGTTTGGAAAGCGATTCGAGTGACCTAAACTGCACGTACCATCACGCTCTGCTTTTGCAATGTTTTCGCGAATGCGCTCACACTAACCTTTTAGATTCAAGGAGGGAAACTCGAGTATACCGGGACATTTTAAACATAGCCAGCAATCACTTTCATTCCTATTTGAGAAACATTGGTCTGCTAACCCCGAAACTGTTGGAAATGGCTTTGGAAACAAACATGGAAACACTGCAGTCAATTAGAGCCTTTCCCGCCCTTTCTGATGCGCTCATTGATAAGGTAGACGTTTTGGTGAAGGATTTGCAACTTAAAATTGCAATCTATTGCGGGCAACCGTACTACAGTGTTTACACAATCGAAAAGCTGAATATTTTGCTTACTCGGGAAACTCTATTGAAAAAATCGTTTTTTAGCATTCCGCGCAAACCTTTTGGCATAATTTCGCAATATCTTGATTTCTATCATTCTCTGAGCGATTCAGAGCGAGAAATAGTCTCCCTGGAACATGCTGTTAATATTCTGCGCAATGATTGCACGTTATCATTAAGCCAAGCCACAGAACTTTGTGGCAAACTAATTAAGGTAGATCCCCGAGATTCATCACCAAAATCAATTTTAGAAAAGTTAATTCGATTGGAATCTTTGCCAGTGGAATTAATAATATTTTTGAAAAGTTCTTTCGAATTTGTGGAAACATTCCCGCTGGTCATAAAATCAATAATAAATGAAGGCAATGTTTCAGCCACAATGACCGAGAGAATAATCACCCTGACTCTAGCTTTTGATTTAATAGTTCCCGCGGGTGAAAAATTTGCTGCTTGGCTTCTGGAGCAGCAAATTAAGTACGAAAATTTAAAAACCCTCGTTTGGTACGTGGTTTGCAGTACGGATGCTGTTCCGCGTGATTTCATAACTATTTTTAAAGGTTATTTGGAGGGTGAGGAGTGTGCCACAGTGTTACAGGATGAATACTGCGCATTAGAGCGGGTACTTCAAAAACTCTGCTATTTAAACCCAAGATTTAAGAAACTCACTCCAGAATTTCCCGTCACTTTTGACTACCTGGAATTAGAACGATATATTGTCGTCCTTTTAAGAAATAAAATGCTATCCAGCGATTTAATAGTTTTGGCACGAAAAGTAATCGAGGATATTTTCGATGACCAACGGGAATTAATGAATTTCATGTTGCTACAATTACACGATGAAGGCGCCGGGGATTACGTTGTCACGAAATTGTTTATTTTCAAGTACAATGTAAACGAAAATCTGAAGAAATTCCTAAGCACAGCGAAAGATGATGAAAGGTTTACAGAGAGTCAAACAAAAGTTTTCACAGATTTTGTGAAAAAGCATAAATTGTACGAATGTTTCCAACAGGAGCAATTGTTGGATGAATTGGAAAAATGCATCTTGGAGTTTTGGAGTCAGGAAAATATGCAATGGTTGCTGAATGCTTGCAAAACGTTTATGATTGATTTTGACGAGGGAAATTTAAAAAGTAGAAACATTTCCATGGAATATGTCAAAAAAGTTTACCGCGAAAGTGTTAAAATGTTTGACGATATTTTTCAAACAAATGCTCACCTGGGGACTTTTCTTGCCGTGGCGTTGGTAGACGCAGAAGGTAGATTAGGCGTGACTTCCTTAAATGAATCCTGGTTTCGAAATTCTTTTGGTGAATTGTACACACCAGAATTTTTCAATAGCCTAAAATCCCTGTACAAAATAATTCAGGCGTGTTGGTCGTATCAAATTGATTTAGGCGGCAGGCTTTGCATAAATCTGGAGACAGATATTTTAGTAGGACTTCATTATTTCTACATGGCGGGATTCCACCCTGGACTGTCTGTAGATAATTTAGTTTCAAACCTTAGCGCGGCAAATTTCAAACCGGTCTTCCAAATTATAGCGAAGGAAGTGAATTCCTGTCAGTTTGCGTTGTATCTGTATAAAAATCGGCTTCATTATGGGGGGCATGTTTCACAACAGCTTCACGATGATGATATTTCCACAATTCGCAAATATTTTGACATATTCAGGGTGGACGAAAATTGTCGTCATATCAGAATTCATGCGACGACGACGAATTTCTTAACGGGAGGGTGTGTTAAAATCAGCGATTTAAACACTATAGAAGCTATGGTAGAGGAAGATGATGTGCGCAGAAAAATATTGTCTGATTTGGCGGGAAATTCAGATGACGTGTCAGTATTTGTGAATAAGTTTCCAGAGTTTGAGAACAGAATTCGTAGGTTTTTCAAATTTCAGGCTGACAATATTTTTCAAGGTCAGGGGCTCCTACATTCACCATTTCATTTAAATTTGTGTGGCGCGAAAATAGGTGATAGGGATATTCAGCGGCTATGCACAATTTTAGGAGAAAATTCGTCTCAGGTTCATACTCTCATTTTAACTGATAACATGCTAACGACAGTTGGATTCCTATCATTAATGGGAATTGTTCCAGGAGTGCAGTTGAAACACTTGATCGTAGATAGAAATCGTATTGAAATTGATGCCAGCACCATTAAGAGTAATTTTATTGATCCGGTTACGCAGTCCGAAAAAAATGTACGTTCATTGGAAACATTGGATGTTTCACTCAACCTCGGTTCAATAAATTGGGTAAAAACTTTGCTCGGGTGTAATGGAGTTGAAGAGTGCACTTACAAAAACACGGGTGGAAACGCAGTGGTCCAGTATTTAAGGATTTTTGACAAACTAACTTTGATATATTTTCGTGGTTCTCCAACCATTGGGGGAAACTGATTTCAAATATAAAGGTTAAAAAAACGTTGTGTTTTATGCGGGCGCGTATCCAGAAAAAGTATTTGGTGGGGGCTTGTGTGGGACCCTATGTATTCTATGTCAATTTAGCCATACCCCGCACCTCCTTCTCTATCATTCTTGTNCACCTCCTTCTCTATCATTCTTGTGGTTTTATTTGCGTCCCCCCCCCCCAAACGTGCCCGACGGACCAATAGACTGGCTACGCCCCTGCATGGTTTTAAGAAAGGCCAAGTCTTAATGGAAGTATTGCTAAAATTTTCAAAGGTAAATAGATTAGGTATACACAGTACTCGTTTATTTATAAAGGTATTTAAATTTTATTATATTTGACAATGTACTGATCCTAATTAATTTCTGTAATATGAGTTGTAGAAATAACAGTGAATGGTGTAATATAAATAGTTAGCAGCGATAGACTAAAAACACTATTACTATTGATTCAATATTAGGTTGGCGAACACACACATACTATTACCCATATCCAAAAATGCGCACGCTATAATCAAATCATTATAGCCAATCAGAGCGCTACTAAATAGGAACAAAAAACAGTATATTATTCTAGTAAGAGAGTACTCTGAATATAATTTTAATCAGTTAATTTAAAAAGTGGATTTTTCGAGGAAATGTTAAAAATTGGTTGATCTCCACCGCGTCGCAATATCCCCATTGGAAATGTTTGCACCGCATTGCCCGCTGTATGTCCTTTCCAGGAATTTTGCTTCAATAATAAAAATATATTGGCGCAATATTTGGAAACAAGTGTTGTACATTTTTTACCGTATATACCGATACTCTTACACAAATGCATTATAAAGTATAAACCCATACCAATGTATATTAACGTGCATTGAACAAAATTTCGGAGACCCTGACTATAAAGGATTTCGCCAATGAGTACAAATAAACAAGCCAACAGAGCGAAATAGGTGTATTGAAATATGGAAAATATTTTTCCATCCAAAGTAAGTATCCGCGGTTGACCCTCGCTGTATGCTAAAATTTCTTGTCGGGAGTCCATCTCATTCTTGAATTTATTGTAGTCATTCGATAGAAAAAGGTGGACAAATCCAAATTCCAGGTAAGATTCGTAAAATTCGATAATTTTGTAATTTAAGCGATATCCCGCTTCGACAAAGATTCCGAAATGTACTGGCGTTTCATCCAAACACACGATCTCATACTTATAATACAAATTTGATTGTTTACATCCAGCATTATTAGATTCTTGAAAGTCCAACTGTTTGATAAATGTAAAAACTTTTCTGATTTCCCCGAATTTAATCCGGTCATAGATTTTGAGCGTTTCTGAGAGGTTGAAGGGATGGAATGTAAAAATAGATGAATTCATTTGTTCCAATAAATCATATTTTTTAAACAAATTTTCCACATACGGGGGGTAGGAATAATGGCCTTTTACTATGATTGGTACAATCGCCCAATCACTGTACAGCTGATACTTTTTTTCGATAAGCTCCACAAAATCTTTCATTTTGTATGGTTTCGGAGGGGCGAGGAGCCTTCCCGTGGTGACCGTTTCGTAGAAATTACTCATCAGGAATCCCACGAAGCAAAGAATCAACACGGTCAAAGTTTTAATGCATTTCGGATTTTGTTTCAGCAGAAAACCAAGTAATTCGATCTGCAAAAGTACTGTACCTAGGATTATTCTGAGAGGTGAACGCTTGATAATTACATGGCGGGAGTGTTTAAATAATAATATTATAGAAGTAAGAAGGGTGGTTGTGGGAAGTAGACTCCACGTAACCGTGTCAAAACAATCATTCAACCAAAGGGATGCGAATGATTCATCAATATATTCTTTATGGTCGAAATAACGTTGATAGATTGGAATCAATTGAATAGCAGCAATTCCCATATGTTTATACTGATGTCCAATTTCATAAGTTGGTGTCTCTGAAAACCAATCTAGATTGTTGGCAATACCACCATTTATTATGGAAATCGCACCCGCATTGAGCAACGACTTCCCAGCATCATAATTCATTATTGTTGTTGTTACACTTTTTCTGACGGTGGCATTGAATTCTCTTGCCACGCTTGAAATCAGTCTTGTGTCTGTTGTGCATCCGAAATGTTTCCTTTCCTCATTTGCTTCCCAATTGCGAAATTGTTTGAAGCATGAATCTTCGTTTGAACGATTGTTTAAGAATGTGATAATCCATCCAACTTTCTTTTGATGAAACATCTCGTTGTGCCCCTTCCACGTGTCCCCCCATTGGCTGACGGGAATATTGGTCAGTTCCACAAATTCCCCTGATAAAGAGGGCATTGCCGTCTCACCCGTGCGAAGGATTGTGTGAAAACGCTGAATATTAAGTTTCTCTGCTGAACTCCAAGCGGGATCTTTCAATAATTCTTGTTGCAGTCTGTTGGTGTAGATCATAGCGGGCTGGATTCCAGAATTGTATGAGGACACTGGAGGGCCTTCCCCCTCGAAATCCCGACAAAATGTCCGCCAAAGAATGCTGTTCGAATACGTAGACCAAATTGACGTCGCATTTTTCTTTTGAAATGGTCGTCACGTTGTCTTGCTCCACTTTTCTGGTGTATTCTTTCCGTTGTTCGCGATGGTAGACGGTCCATGGTTGCCCGTACTGAAATCTGGTCATCATCTCACTCAAAGAATCTTGTTGATCGACAAGGCGCCTGATATCTGTTGAAGTTTTCAACGTCGATTCGTCTTTGTCTTGGAACGGTTGAAAAGTGAGATGGAAATCACAGTTTCCATAATGTGAAAGATCCAAGAACTGCTCGCTTTCTACAAAATCACAGCATTGAAGACCGATGAATATAAATTTCAAAAATTTGTATATCATCGATATTGAATGAATCTTCATCGTGTCTGAATTATTTATTGGACGATTCGTAAAAAATGTTTTTGCTAATTTTAAGATAGCTTGAGACCCTTTATCTAATTAAATTAGCTTTTTAGCTAACATTAAGATTGGATGTACAGAATGAATGCAGGGGAAATGTAAATAATTACAAGGTAACAATCACACTCACCAATTGAGAATGATTTAATGTAACGCTCACATTTAATGGCATGGTGAGTGTTTCCATATCGATGTATCGGTTTCCATTTGGCCCATCACTAAATTATTCAAACCGAAGTCCAAGTATTTAATATTACCTTAACACCGGTCGCTCACTACAACGAAACAATAACGGATTACATTGACAACATGAAGATTTATTCTTTTCCTATTTTCCTTTATTTATGTATTCTCTAATTAAACGAAATACCATTTTATAACAGTTGTTCGTTTTTTTTGTTAATATTTGGAAAGGCGCTGCGCAAGTTGTGTGTAGTGTTAACAATGAAGAGAGGAGAATTAATAAATTAGCGAGTGATTCAATTCAATGATGTAGTAATACTATTCCTTTGTTGAGATCGATATATAATCACTAACTTCGATATTATAAACAGCAATGAAATATATTGCCCAACAAATTCAACCATTGCAAAATATGTTTACAGTTTATTGGTACTGCGGCTAATGCAACGTATTACGTAGTAATACATATTGTAAATGTAATGCATTCCGGAAACATTAAAGTATTTGACAATGTTATAATTATAGGTTATGTAATTAACTTTAATTTTGAAAAATCATTATGTTAATTTGAACACACTCGACTGACAATTAAAGGAGAACGCCGTTTTTAATTATTATACTGTCTGTTCGTACAATTTAGCATGTCTCATCAAGATAGTCCCGTGCAATTGTTTTCACATTCATTGCTGTTTGTAACACAGAATGTCGTTCTTGACAATTGGACAATTTCTTTTAATAATTAGCATCTGCTCAAACTTTGGTTTACTATTGGCTAGGGGGCGTGGCTTGGGGAATAGCGAGGCGCTGGCCCGCAAGATCCTAAAGACACCCACTTTTTAGTTTCAATAAATTAGAAAATTTTGTATCTTCAGAAGCCCCTGTGCACAAGGGCTTTCAGATCATAGTTACGCCACTGTAGGTACATCTAAATATATAAGGTTGCATATAATTGTGAATAGACATCTTTTCTATAGTGAAACCGAGCGTAAGAAATAATCCCAAGTCCGCTACTGTGTTGTAGGAACATTCTTCACGAATGAGTAATAAAATGAGTCACTTATTAGTCATTTCCAGGGTAGGAAAAACCCTGGGTTTTCAACCAAAAAACCCCGACCCATGGGTTTTTAATTTTTTTTTGTTTTGACACATGTATTAAGCATGGGGTGTATTTAGGCATACGAATTATATCTTTGCCACAGATTTAGGGGTGTAATAAGACCCCTAAATCTGTGGCAAAGATATAATTCGTGGAAAATAGATTTAGTAAGATCTAAGCCCAACATCAAATAATTTCCCCCAACAACATCCATTAGTTTCATATCCAAAACCCACTTAACTGTTGAGCTTCGGCACAGGCACCCTTAAAATACGTCTTTAAGGTCATCCTCAGTGTGCATACCGAGACTGAAACAGGGTTTTCAATTGATTGATTGATTGATTCGCTTTTATTGAGCGAGAACTTTGTTGACACGAGAAATTTAACATTTATTAGAATGGGGGTACTCCATGGCAGCCCTAATTGACACCTCCGTATGGTAGGGTCACTCATGCCCCACCTACTACATCCTAACTTCGGTTGAATGAAAATTCGAATTTATTTTCTAAAAATTCCTTTATGAAATTAACTTTAACTTGCACAGAATTTAATTCCGCGAGGCACAACGTGTACTCTCACCGGTCAGTTTACAAACATACTGATGTCATCCTGGTTGTAACTCGCAGGCAACCGTGGGAAGATGCTTACAGAGCAATGGTTCAAATTTTGCAACGCAAGCGATAATGAAGATAGAATTTAAGATTTACAGTTTAAGTTTCATCCTTCACTCACAATCAGTTCACTATTACATACAATCTATCGTGCAGTTAATAAAGATTCCAGAAAAATATTTCGAAATGGCCCTCCTAGAAATGACCAGAACACGGAAAACTGCTGCTACTTATCATAGAGAATTAACGGTAAGAAATAATACAATTTTAGTGTGGAAATAATGTAACAGTAGCGTTTTCTTCTGAAAAAGCAGATTTATATATTTATAAATAAATATATATCAGGCAAGTAATATATACGGAGTGATCATTTAATGGTTTTACAATGCGGAAGTTACCCTGTTGTATTTTGTATTTGGTTTATTGATAGTAATTAATAATTAAATTCAATAATAATACACGAGAACCCCAATTCTCGATTAATCCTTACTACAACGTAATTATCAGTAAAAGTCATTTTGAGGTCACAGTTGCATTTATAGTAAAAAGTGGTAATGTTATACTGCTGCAATTACTGAATAGTCTAATAAAAGCGGTTATTAATGTTGCTTTTTATTTTTCCACCTTAAATGTGGTATACGTACATATGTAAGTCTTAAAGGTTTCCAATTACGACCAGTGTATCATTAATTCGAACTTGGGTTTTTAATAATCATAAATCCGAATTTATATTTTTAGTAATAATTGACCTGAATTTAGTTTTTTAGGTTGTTTACCCTTTGAATAGGTTCTGTAATAGAACTTCTATTGTAAATTGTAAAGTATACGCAATCTATTCGGATATTGCATTTTAACCGACTCAAACTTCAGTTTCTATTGAAAAACTTAAATGTGTTTTTTTTAATTTAATTTGATTGTCGAAATGACTTCGCTGTATTATGCTAATAGGCGGAGGAAATTAAAGAATATGCAGAATTCTTCAAAATGCAAAAGCCATTGGAAGAGACAAATAAACAGTTGGAAGAGAAAAAAAAATTAGAGAAGAAAGAAAAGATGAAATTGGAGAAGGAGGAGAAGTTAGAGGAAGAGGACAAGCAGGAAGAACAGATGCAGCCATTATTGTTGGAAAGAAATAAACCAGAGTTGCAGCAATTCAACGAAACACACGAGAGTCGACAGCTGTTCGAAAGAGCGGGGTCAAATGTCCTGCAATCGGAGGAAGATATAAATCTTCGATTATTAGAAAAAGCGAAAAAGCTGCAAAAAATTACAGAACTTGAAAAGCAGAAGCGATTGGAGGCACACAAAAAGTTGAAGCAGATGGAGGAAGACCACTTGAAACCAGAAGTAATTCTGAAACAGATACACGAAAACGGACAACAACAACGTGCGTTTGAGGAAACGAGCGAACATATCAAAAATCTGGAGCAACAGCATCTTATGTTCAATGTCTTTTTGAAACAGATGACCGACAAGCGTAAAAAGAAGGAGACACTAATTAATGAAACCGTGGTGCACCAGCCGGGTGAAAACAAGCGCCATGAATATATGCTGCCCGCAACCTCAACAACAGCGGTAAGATTCTAAAATGCTAGTTTTCTGATCAGGTCGGGGTCCATAATATTTACACATAATATTCCACATAATATTTAATTACTAATTAGAATCCAACAATATTTGTGTGATTAAATAGGCGGGGTTAGTAACGGGCTCAGCGGTAGGACATCGACGGCCTCGCCTTGATGCCAAACAGAGGAATATGCAAGCAACATTTGGACAACCGCAAGTTTCTGTAAATATTTTGACGAAAGGGCCCAATACAACTGCAGCAGAAAACGCTCCCCCTTTGCCCAGGGCACAGGAAGAGGAGGAGGAAAGGATTTTCTCTCTGTGGGATTATATTTGTTGTTTTTTTTGCTCCGCGGTCTAAGTACGATAAATAATACAAGCAAAAGTTGGAGAAACACTTTTTGCGTTATTTAATTATTATAGTTAATTATTATACAGAAATTTGTAATGCAAAGCTTTTAAGGCTTTACCTGCCAAATTTAATTTTATGTAATTTTTGTGAATTTTCCAACTAATTGAGTGTGATGGACAGTTGAAGATTGTACAACTTACGAAAACACAAGGAGACGTATGGTGGTCCAGCATTCACAGATTTGTAAACATAAGAACTTAAATATAAAATCATTTCTGTTTTAGAGATTGTCGCAGTAATGGTGACTTTTAAACGCAGTAACAATAAATTAATTAATCCTTCATATCCCCATATTTGCACGGCACTTTTCATTTTTCAGATTTTAATTTAAGTTTTACTATTTGAAGTACGAACCTAATTAT
>JABASC010001480.1:0-23102 GCA_019776185.1 Plutomurus gul | reverse complement strand
AAGCCATCAAATTAATGGCTAGTAAATATTATAGGCATTATGGTTAGTGAAGTATAAAGATCGAGTCACACTGCAGGTGATTTTGTGGCTGGAGATGTTACCTAGTTATTAACAGCAAAAATAAACAGACAACAATGTACATAAGTACATAGAGCTTTATTGATAGTTACATGGATTCCGAACAATGTATTCGGCATCGAATGTATTTGTAAAGCGCATTAGGTGAAATTGTTACACAACACGGTCGTTGATGGTAAAGCATTACCTTGTCTCGATGTGCGGCTGATGATGTGATGTACGATGAGCAAAGAAATAATTATAAACATGCATCACAAATGGTTATAATCCTCTTTGACTTTCGTCAGCAGCCGCTTCGAAATCTAATGAATACAAAATTGCAAAGTAATTAAACATAAAAACTCGACCTTCTCCTTCTCATTACAGTCTGTCCGGTTTGTAATTTAAAACAACCTTCCAATAATTTTTAATGCACTAAACTCATCTGTATGCACGCATATTCAAAGCATTCAATCGATCTGTAATTGACGTATCAATAGAAATATCTTGTAGTGTAATGGTGGTCACAAAAAATACGAACGTTTAAGCCGTACAAAATTCACACTAATTAAAAGATAACTCCATGTTTTGTGATTTTAAAGAAATGAGACTGATTTTTTCACTAAAAAAAGTTTTTTAAACGAAAAAAGGGAAAAAATCTACTTTCCTTTCGCGTAGTTAGTACATGAATAGGTACTCTTGAAGTAAGTAGAAACTGTTCACTGAGCAGATTTAGGTTTAAGGTAGAGGATCATTATCGGGGTGCTGATGACTAGAATCGATTGTGCTAAAGATGAAGATGAGCCATGGGCATTTCCATCACCAGCAATGATCAATCGCATTGTTCATCTCTTCTTAAGTCATTTTTGAGTAGCCCACATTATTCGTATTTCGCACATTAAATATATGTTCAAGTCCTCGTTCACATTCTAAGGGTACAATAGTGCATCTCCATGAAAGGATTATGCTTACAAATAATTTGAAAATAGGTATTTCATTTACTATTTGACAGCATCATAACGAAGCCAAGGTACTGCTATCTCTCATTGTCTATCAACCTTCCCAATACTTCGGTTGTGTTGCAGATAAAAATTCAATCTGACTAATTGCAGTCATGATTTTCTTGTCATGATTATTTCTTATTACTCACAATTCAACAGTCATGTCAATATCTTCAGTGTATATTTCGTCTTAATGAGTTTAGTCTCACCACCACTGCATTGAATTGATACTGGCAGCAGTAGGATAAAGCTTTTTCTGTCCTGATATTTCTCTATCAGTGATATGAAACAAGTCGACTTCCACCAATCCAGCAAATCATATCCATTTATATTAGATTATCATGCTTGCCATACAAACAATCGATGCAGTCACCTTGAGAAAACTTTCGTTGATTGAGATGGTAACGATTCTCAACTCTCGATTGGATAAGACGAGCACAGACTCTTGACAGGTTAAGCTTTTCGGTATCTACAGATTCCAACCAAGCGAGCTACTCTTCTATTCACTCAACACAAAACACAATGAGCAAATTGTCATTTGGTAAATCAGACAATCCCAAATTTCTCTCATCCCTCGATTACAATGTAGCCGATTGAGTGTGAAAATAATATGGCAGTTACCTCATTCAATTCACTGCACACAAATAATTGTCTTACTCAACTGATGCCCATAAAAAAGGCTCTCTGCTAAAAAGTGTATAGGTATTTTCTATTAGTAATGTCTCGATTTATTTTATTGTTAGCGTGCTGAACTGATGAAGTCATAGACAGCTACAGACAACAGCATCTATAAATAATTCCTTAACGATAACAGACAGGTATGAGTGCTTCTGGTCTATAATACACATGGCATACAGCAATGCAGTCTAATAATGAAACGAGTATAAGGATAAGCACTTATTTTGATGAAAGGGTGACGTAGCCCTTGGTAGTTTACCTACCGCAAAGACCATAATGAGCAGCAATTTCACATTCAGCACCATGCTCTTGGGATCTATTGTTTCACAGAGAGCTCACACTTTACCATGTATGAGTAGTAAAATTGAATCAAGCATCTGTAGTAATGGAAAGTCTTGTTTTTACAATTTTCCACTGCGCCTTGCATTAGATTCAAGACGGGACAGACACACAACATCACACAGACACAGCGGTTATCTCTGTGAATCACGACACGACGAGCACTTACTTTGACTGTACACAATCTACCCAATGGAGTTGTACTACCAATAATCTTTTTACATTTTTCCCATTTTTTTTTCATACACTTTTCATAATTAAATGCAGACAGGTGCATCGCACGCACATACCTAGACTGGTTTCCAATCCATAAAATGTGCATCCGTATTGGAGTTTGATTTGCAAAATGAATAAACAAGACAGAAACTCGTAGAATCAATCAAACGTAGTAGTTAAAGCTGACTACTGTTTACATGTTTCTCTGACAAAACCTCTTTGTCAATAAATGCTAACGAAGTCGTTTTGTTTGACATCGGCAGGACAGGTGTGCTTATTTTTGTCAACTGAAAAATCAATTTATGAGCCGTCGGTTACCAAAGGAAATTCGTGAACATAACAATACGAGGAATCAAAAACAAACAAGAACATTATTTTTCAAAAGATGTTTACTCTGCTGTAAATGGGAAATTGCATAGCAAAAATGCATCTGCTTTATTATGCGGCTGCCTTCTCTCTTGATGGTTGTGCCATAAAAAATTTTACCGGTTCGACTTAGCCCAAATCTCGATTCTCTCGATACTACAAATACATACAATTAGTGCCGAATAACAGTAGCTGTGTATGTAGTTAAAGGTAATTGTCATATTTTTCACAACCACTTGCAACACTGATGTACAAAGGAGTTAGCAGATGAAATGAGAATGCAAATAATACGCAGTATTACATAAATACATAATTTGGCCCTTATAGACAAGATAAACGCTTAAAGGCTTTATGCAAGGCGAGCACGGGCAAAAAATTCCCCCGAGATGAACATGATAAGGATGGTGATAATGAACTAAAAGCTATAGAGATAGATTACAATGAGCAGTGTATTAAATCCCTTGCTATGGAAGATGAGATACCACTATATACAGTATACATAATACCACATAGTAGTCTGCTGAAAACAAACACACAATGCACACAGATAAGTTGCTGTTACTCGCGAAAATTACATATGTACTGACATAATAAAATGTATGTAGGTGCATCATAAATTGTAGTCTACTAAGATGGCCTGCAACTGCTATTATTTCTGCTCTGAAGTTATATAACTATAACTATGAATGAATGTGGAATAATTTCGTTTCCCGAACAGTTGGACAGCAATTAACTGCTGAGTTTAAATGTGGGACGATTTAAGGCTTTGTTGGCTTGACACATAATGACGCTGAAGTGCTCTTAACATTGTTTGTAATTGCTGTGGAAAAGAGCTTGTGAAGCCCCTGGATGGCTTCAAACTTATTAAGTTGTTCAAATTAAGCTGCTTAACTGCTACGAACTCGTGATAGAATTTTATTGGAGGCCAAATAAATTAGAACTCATTCAAATGCATGAGTGTTAAATGACATGATTACGGAATACTGTAGGGTTTGTTTTGGCAACGTTTTTTTTTGACTACATCTAACCCAACACTGTGATGCACAGTAGGATGTGGTCTATCTATTGAATAATACTCTGAGCAGCGGTGTACCAAATACTTAGTACGTACTTGAAGTCTTAACTTGGTAGCCAGGCCAAAGCACATACTATGCAAAATTCAAGTAACAGGCAATCTACTGCTATGCCCTCAGAATCTAATATTGCCAGTAGAGAATAAAAACAGTTTTCTACCGTGCCACATTGTCAGCCATTGACAGAAAACTCGTTACTTCGAGTCTCTTTGTTTTTTCTTCCGACGTCGGTTTTCTGTTTCAGATATGCTTTATAATGCAGCAAATGCTTATTGAGTGTGATGACCAACCTATGGATTTTAACAAAAAATACTGACAATGAGCAAAGCTTGTAAAGTGAACAGATCGTGATCGTGGAGTGCCTACAGAGCGCTTAGAGCATTGCTAAATTTGTGGACTTGTCTGCACATTGCTGTTGATTTGAAATCAGTGTTGCTACTGCACTGACTTCATCCTAAAATTTTGTTAGGTAGACGATGACTAGCTTCATGTAGCGAGAAATCTTTTCAGTTTGGAATTGTGTCATCTTTTCATGACGATGCCATCGTCATCTTCATAATTGACTAAGCTGAACCAATGCGAACTCTGAGCACATATAGGTACACATCACACTAAAAAAACCTAATAATATTTTATTTATTTATCAAGATAGCTTTAAATTAAAATGAGCGACACTAGGGGGTTGAATGGTCATTAATTTACACTAAAAAAACCTAATAATATTTTATTTATTTATCAAGATAGCTTTAAATTAAAATGAGCGACACTAGGAGGGGGTTGAATGGTCATTAATTGTTTGAGCAGGGAATTAACATTTATATAGCAGTATACCAAAATATTAATTACAATAATTGTAGGGAAAATACAGTAATGGAATAAATCTTGATAAGCTGAAAGCTTTGATTCATTGTTGCATTCTGTTATGTCAACAAATTCAAATAGATCAGCCAAAAGAGCAACCCAAAATGTAAATATTTGCCAAACGGTAGGAGAGCATTAGCATGCAGTGTCAGAAGCAGTTTTCGGTCGATGATCAAGGTAAACCGACTAACTGAATGGAACACTAACAGAGTACTCTTTATAGTATCTACAGATGCAACTAAACATTTCACCTCACCACGATGTGTAAAACCTTAATAGGGTTAAGTACCTAATATAAATCACAATAAACTACGAAGAAAGCAGTTACAGCAGACATCCATTATTGCCTGAACATGTTTACTTGCTTCTGCTACCTACCTCAAAGCCTATCTCTGAATTCTAGAATGTCTTCACGGCACAATTTGCGCAGAATAAAACGTGTAACAATAATAAATAGAACATCTAAATTTGCAATTTCTACGTTAATGTTTGCAGAACTGGCAGACTGTAGTCCACTAAAGCTATTAAAGAACCTTGTAAAAGTATACTTTCAAACTACATACGAATTCAGTTTAATGTTTCCTTTTTGTGCAATAGGTCAAATATTCACTTTGTAAGAGCTGAAGAGAAACGCGAAATTATTGTTCCTAAAATTAAATCAAACTTGAAATAATTATGACAATTTTTCGTCTGTCTGCTCAAATAGCATCTTTTAAATTTTCGGACAATATAATTTTTCCTTCCATAGGCCCCACTTGAAAAAGGGAACATTTGTTGTAATACTAAAGATTTTAGTATATTTGTGCTACTTGCATTCATCGTAGATGAACTTTCACATTTCAAAGAGTGGAAATTGTATAGCAGATTTAGTATTTGACAAAACTAAATACAAGTCCTACCTCAACATTACATAAAGGATATCTTGGCATAAAGGATACAAGTCTAGCGTTCTTTTACTGACTTTTGTTAGAATAAAGACGCACACGCTTAGGTTGAATGTACGGAATATACAGAAATTACCGCGAGGAATAATAGAGATTCACGTACAAGGAGTAGTTCTAACTAAGATCTCGTCACAAAGTAAATTGGTCTGATTACGAACTATTCTTGAGTCATTGTACGCCAAAAGTATGTTTACAATAGTAAGACCCTCATCTCTGTAATAATTAGAGTATTGAATTTATATATCTGACACAGTGTAGCCCTTCAGAGTTGTTCAAAGCCAGGCCAGGCGAATACCCCTCAAAGCAAACGAGGGTACAAACAAGCAGTTCATTTCGCTGGAGAAGTTGCTACAAATAAATACAAGAGGAGATCCTTAATTGCAATATACGAGCGAGAATGAAGTCAGTGGTGAAGATTGATGAGACGGTTGCAGAAGTGAGAAATCAAAATATCTGCTCCTGGGTTTCTCATGTGGAAAGTTTATGTAAACTCTAGACGCATGCTGGCCAGAGAGTACCATG
Source organism: Plutomurus gul (assembly GCA_019776185.1). Taxonomy (NCBI): domain Eukaryota; kingdom Metazoa; phylum Arthropoda; class Collembola; order Entomobryomorpha; family Tomoceridae; genus Plutomurus; species Plutomurus gul. Next base: position 17,045 of record JABASC010001480.1, on the reverse strand, counting down.
TATGCTGTATAAAGCACGTATATAAACTAAGACTGTGTTTAATGCACACGCTTCAGATTTGTAATGATTGTTATACAAACAATTCACACAACATCGGTAACAATAAATGGGTGAATGTATCGCGAAGTAAAGCAAACAGGCCGTGTGTTGAAGTGGCTCTCTTCGTGTACTTCACGACTGGCTGCAACTCTTTCTTGCGTCTCTGTGTTATCTGCCGTACCCAGTCATCATAGGTTATATACATATAGTATCTACCCGTTTTCATACCTATCATTAATGAACAGAGGAGATACACAATCCGGAATCATCTCACTCACGTTACCACTTAAGATCAGCAAAGCTAAACAAACCGAGGCTCCAAAATTATTTATGAATACAGATATGGTGATTGATTATTATGCTAAGACTCTGACACCTAAATACTACAAGTAGCATGCAGTAAGGTTGTTCAGTGTCAGTTCTCGTGTAAGCATAGAATACGTGTAGGGAGACATACATAAATAAAACTTATGTAACGTAGGAACACATAGGCATAGACTTTATAATCTTTGATGCTATCGCCCTTTCTTTTGCTTTCCACTCTACGACTCTTAATGAAGACAGCGCACCCACTACGTCGACTCTGACCATGTCTTTTATCCCATCAGTTCTTATTATGCTCAAAACAAACTACTTTGTGGAATGGAAAAACGACCGATCGATCGTTTGATCGAAAGTACATTAGCAGAGAATGCCTGTTGTCGGAACAGGTTGATTGGAGAAAGATTTAATCAACTGACTTTAATTATCGTTTCCTTCCTTTGATTCCTGTGCCTATATAGGTGCCTGACTTCCATCACGACTCTGCGTGCCCATCCAGGAATGTATGCATAGTGTATTATGGACAGTACCTAAAGATTGTATTTTTGCATGCGTCGTGCATTTCCATTGCACATTCTGTACGGGTATAGTGTTTGGTCTTGAATTTTCCTTTTGCAATGTGCATTAGTTCTTTTCAGGAACAGAACGAATGTCTAGCAAAGGCCAAAAGCATTTCCTTAGATTGCTCGTTTTATTTACAGAGTGTAACTTTCGTGGGAGTACTTAACTTTTACATGATAACCATGTTTTTCACACGATAGTACAAATGTTGCATGTTTGCCTTTCGGGAATATCATGTTTGGTTCGAATTCTACGCTCGGAAATAGAATGAACTTGAATGGAAGTGTAATGATTGATGTAATTTGTGTATTAGGAAAAACTGACTCACATTATTATGCTAATATAACGTAACGACAAGAAAAACTAGGCTTAATAGTATCATTTATTTTTATTTTTGGTAATCAATATCTTATAATTAACTCACAATCAGTGCATACAAGCATAGGAAGGTAGTGATATGTGTTTACTTTCTTATTGATAAAATATTCTTGGACTGTTTTGATTTCGGGAAGGCACTTTGACTTTTTACGAGTTCAGGCTTTTTGTTTTGCTTAGAAAAGGAGATAATATCTCCGAATTGTTTTTTTATTTGAAAACACCATACCGAAATGATTGCAAAATCTATTTGTGTATTGGGGTATGATTACTTTCGGGGAAAAGACTGCACATTGAGTTTCTTAACCACCACACGTACAGAAAGACACAGGACACGGACCTCCAAAGACAGACACACAAATCGAAAGTAATTTTAGTGAATCAGAACGTTTTATTTAGTAGTTAAGCTTTCCGTTTTGGTTTCATGCTGTAATACCGGGTACAACAGTCCCAATTAGCAATAATTCGCTGTTGCTAAAGCCAAGTTTGCAAAGCCATCTGAATGAGTTGGAATGGAATCGTTGAACCATAAAAAGCAACCCAGTAGAAAAAATTCACATAATACGATTCTAGATCCATTTTTCAGCAATTATTATTTACAAATTGGAATATATGAATTTATGATTTTTACCTTAAGAACATACATTATTCATACTTTGTGATTTCGTTGTGAATACGTTGTACCAAGTAGACCTTTGATGCGAAATAGCTTACCTAAGTAAGCTCTTGACTTTCTATGCATATATGTAAACCCAAATCATAATGGCAAGCTAAAATAATTACAATTTTTCAATCTTTTATTATTGTAATTTTCAAAACCCAACGCGACCCTTTCTGTTTCGTCTCATTCAATTCACTGGCTGGAATTCAATTCCAGTATGTAAATTACAGACTTATGTTGCGACTTCTACGAGGCAGACGACCTACTTTCAGAATTGGAACAAGGAATAAACAAAGAATCTCAAATTACAGAGATAATTGATTTAAATAGTTAAGTTAAATAGAATCGAAAAGCAAAGTACCATGCAGAGACGCAATTTAGCTTAATGCCGATGTAGTAGGTACTTGTTTATATGAAATACAAAGACCATTTTGGAGATGAGAGTATTGTACATAGAATCCCTTGTATAGTGCTAAACAAACTATTTGAACAACAGAAAGAATGTACAAAACTTATGGCGAACTCCAGAAGCGCCAACTCACTCTAACTAACAAAGTGCTGAAAACTTCAAACACAAGAAAAGAGTGTCTACTTGATACTAGTATCATTTATAATGATGCCGTGCCCTGAAATGCTAATGCTATAGTAATGTATTTTTATGATTCAGAGTTATTCGCCAGTCTCAAGTCTCAACCTGGATCTTCTACTACAAATGCAGTAAAATTTAATTGAGTCGAGTTGAGGAGGTTGACTGAGCACTGAACAGTCTCTCAGAGAGGAAACAAAGAGAATCCTATTTTCCAGACTGATACATTTAGTCGATTCCATTCATTTTCTCACATCGTTGATCACTAAAGAATGAAAAAGACACGTTCATGAGTTAGCTAGAGGCGTAGTTCATTACCTACAGACACATGTACACTACTGAATTAAGATTAACTACCTTACTATACGCATTCATTTAATTCTACCCTTAAAGCGCAATCTTACAAAAATGAGGAAAACTAGACGCTGTACTTTTAAAGGTGATGGTAGAAGCACGAAACTTTATTAAAAATAACTAGGTACGTGCACAAAATCTACTTGAACAGACCCATAAAAAACAGTGCGAGTGAAACAGTAACGCATCGTATATTAGTATGTAGGTGTGCTTTAAAAATTGTGCGAGATTACACGCAATGTATTACAAGGATCAATCGACATTAGAAATAAAATGGAAACATTGTATGTAGTATTTCCTTAGAGCTACTTAAATGCTTAAATGGTGGTATAAACTATAGAGAGCAAGAAAATCCTTTTAGAAAGACCATCCATGCATTCATCGTCCCCCCTACCTTCTTTTAAAGGCACGCTATGAAAAACTTTTATATCAGGCTCTGTATGTTTCGCCCGCGTACGCATACTTGCTCCATTTTGTGTACAGTTTACATTCGTGTAGTAGTATATTGCACATAACATTATTTATCAGCCTGGTTCTATAATATTGCATCTTCTAAAGTCTCAAGAGAACATTGAGAATGCTAGCCACAATACCCAGTCGGTAGTAAAACAGATAGTGATGGAATTTATGTGTGAGCAGTCGCCTACGTACGAATGCATCGTCTGATCTGAGAGCTATTGTGTTTTCCGTGCTCCTTGTCATAAACAAGTCCACATACGTGATTACGGTGGAGTGGAGCGTCCGCCGTTCCGCTTCTACAAATCAAAGAAGGTTCAGCAGCGAGCTTAATTCTTGGAATGATGAAGAAAACCAAAAATCAAACTCACTGTAATGCGGTGCATTGCAGAGACTACCTTCATATTAGTACTATATCAGGAATCTCAGTCTTTAGTAGAAAAACCGACTAGCTATGTATGTAGGAATATGTTGTGTGTATATGAGTACATTTATATATGTGAATTCCTAAAGTATTTTTGTGGTTCCGGTATATTAGGTCTTGGTAGATGCAGAATGCACTAAACGAGCAGGCAACTGTGACCAGCATTTAAGCATTAAAATTTAGTGCGCTCATCTACCATGAATGCGAGCTCTTCTTGAGCGCAAATTCTTCTTTTTGTTTGTAAGGCCATGCATTCTTCTATGATGGTAGCATGTACCTAATAACAGCGAGAGGATCGAGTCGAAATTCTGCATGGTAACTGCTATATGTAGTCTCTCATGTATGTAATGCAAGTGTGTACATATAATTTATACAATTTCCATTGAGTTCGCTTGAGCTCGTCGTAGTGGCTGCGAAAACCGAATTTTTATGCGAACTTAAATTGAATTTCCAAAACAAATGGTGAAATTGAATATGTGGTTCGTTGTGGTTCGTTGTAGTAGAAGATGCCACAAATTGAAATCATTGGCAACGGATATGAAAAAACAATTCAAACGACAAACCTATTACTCTGCAGTGTGCATAAAAATGATGTCAGCTTTGTCTTACACTTTTACGTGATGTAATAAATAGAATGTTATATCAGTTCTGGAGAGAATCATATTGACAAATTGTGATTTGGCTTGTGACGTAGGAACAAGTTCGTTCGTGGGTAACTTCATAAAACTTCATCGGGCTATTGACTCTTGTAACTGCATAGTAAATGTGACATGACATGGATTTTATATGATTCGAAATATGGTAATAGTGGCATTAGGAAAAATAATTATGAAAACGGCGATTATTTAAGTTTGCAGAAACAATTTGTGGGCACGCAAATAAGTAAACTTTCTTTTGGCTCTCTTAAGAAGTGTTAAAGAATTTTCCTCATTGTAATAATCTTTTATATGCTTGCAGATTGTGGACGAGACGACTGCAAGGACGGCTCGCCAGGAGACGAATGAGTCGAATGAAGTCTTCCTCATTGAAATAGGAGGTCTTCGTATGGCAACAAATTACACTTTCCAAGTGGTTCCACAAGACCCGGCATACAAAATTGGTGGAATACCATCACAAATCTCTTTGCAGACAAAAGGATGTAAGTTCACACATGAATTTTTTAGTGTATATCAAAGCAACGTGTTTAGACCTCACTAGGTAATAAATACATACGTAGAAGGTATGTACACATAGAGATAAAGGGGAGCACAATAAATAGTTCGCTACCCAGGAGTTTGGCTCACTAAATGCCCCTGGAAACCTCTAGGTCACAAATTTACAGCTCAATTACTGCAGTTGACTGAGACGAGACGTGGATGCAGTCACTGTGTACTACTGACTATAAAAGTTGTTCTGTGTGCTAGAGAGTTAAGGTTGAAGCTGTGATAATTTGTTTTAGCTACTTACACAGGTTACACCGCCTCCGTAATCCCTCTATTGCCACACAGGGAATATGCGACTACACGTCTCTTTGCATGCTACAGGCAACTCTGAACCGCTTGCAAAAATAAAGCATCGACTTCACGTAATTACGGTAGTTGTTACGGCACTGGCCTATATTTTCACAACTCATGTCTTTCTTGAGGATTGACAAGAAAAAATCAAAGCTTAATAACAGAGTTGGAAATAAATTGGAAAGTAATTTGCTTATGTAAATGCAATGCAGGCAATTGAAGCAGAGATGCAATCATAGCGACTACGCACTGGTGGCACGCCGTATAAGCATAAGTTGGTGGATTAGGTGCATGGTTCGAAAGTTACAATAATGAATTGTTATTGTTACGTACAATTTGTAGTACAATGTAATGTTTCTCTACAAAAACATGCAATCAACGCATGCTGATACAATTTCTAAAATCCTATACGAATAATGGATTTATGGGTCGTAATACTTAGAATGCAATTTTCTAGAGCTAATAATATTACCGTACGGTGATAGGCAGGCAGAAAAAAATTATAGGTAATATAAAGTGTGAAACATCTTTTTTGGTTAGTATTTATATGATATTACATAACAGAGACATGGAATATATTTGTATCAATATTGAAAGGGAGATAAACTTCACCTGCAATCATCATCTAACATCTTTTGTTAAAAACATGATTGAGAATGTACGCACCTCATCTTGAACACATTAATGGAGCTTGAAATGGAATACTTGCAAAAAATTGTGTAAAAGTTCAGATTATGCAAATATTTTTGCATGAATGAACGAGAGAATGTGTGCACTACGAAACTATGCAAAGTATAATTTTCGTATAAAAGTCAGTACCTATATATACATTCGAATGTAAGCTGTGTGTTTCGTAGTCTGTTGCATATTATATGCATAAATCTTGGAGAATGAATGGATAAAGGAATAAAGGTGTACGTTTACCTGTGTGCAAGTGTTAGGAGGAGTTGTTGAGATAAAGAATGCATTTCCCTTACATGCACAGGTTAGCAATTGCAGCTAATATGTATGTATATACTGGTTTGTAAACATGGGAATTAAGCACACAGAGCGAAGGAGGATTATAGACTCACTTGGGTCTACGAGTGGATGTTGAATTACTTGTACAGATCGTGAATTTGTGAGCAACGCCATGAGATTGAATTGCGTAACTGAAGGGAAGGAGCGTACAAATATTAGATTCGTTTCTGAAGCACACTTGCAGCATTTCCTGAAGCAAACGTGTCTGAAATCCGGGCAATTTGCAGTCAAATTGCTACATTAAAGAATGAATGTGTACTCACATATTATGTAATAGAGCCGCTCGCTTTGTACAACGTATTATGCATTCAGAATGAGCGTGTAGCCATTCTACGGTAGTATCCTTTATTGTAATAATGTTTCTTACAAGGTTTCACATAAAGTTTATTGTTTTGCCTGTTCGTGTAGTTTCCGCGAAAGCTACCAAATGTCTGGCTGATTCCAGTGAAGTTGTTGTAGAAACAGGTCCGTTCTTCTCTGGCAGAATTTCCGTCGAAGATTCAACAAGCTCTGGTTGCTTCGTTAAAGGCAAATCTCAAAGGTACTATTTTATATTATCAACGTTGTTTGTGTATAAATATAACTGACAATGAGAGAGATAGAAGGACTCTAAGATCCTTTTCAAAATGCACAACCACAAATTATTCTGTTTGTTCACATATTAAAGTACAACGTGAATGTTTCGATGGACAAATTTTAATATGGACGAGGTGACTTGGCATTGCTATTAATTACAAAGCTGTTGTTTATGTTTGGTCTTATTAGCCGCTTTTATTATCGCAACATTATTTTGGCATCCTATACACATACCATATGTACGTATACCTAGCTATATATATATGCGTTGGTGAAACTGCGAAACTTATTTGGGTTTATGCAAAGTGGATTAGTCATCTCGTGATATCGGATTCCGCATCCACCAGCATCCTAAAGTAAAGTTTGTACTGTGGATTGCATCCGAAGAGAGAATCTTCGGTTTCATTGGAGACAAAATCTCCAGAGTGCAAAATTTCACGTGAAGAATCATCATTTCACAATTATTATTGTTTTTGTTCCTTAGCATCTTCCTCTGTCTTACACTTATACTTACACTGATTGTGATGCTGATCACAAGTGTAATAGCTAACCCAATTTACCCATTTTCTTACTTATTGAAGTGAATCTCATTTGAACGTGAAATTTTGTAATACTTTTGAATGAAATCGTGTGCATAGTGAAGATATGCCCAGGAAGTGTAGTGTAGTGAAGTAGAAGTTAGGAGATTCACAAAGCTTTTACATGTGAGTGCGATGCGAGGTCTTATGCAATAGTTTATTATAAATAATAAGAAGCATTCTCTCTCTCTCTCTCTCTCTCTCTGTCTGCTAGAGAATACTGAGAGTAAGCCTAATCGTTAATATACATGCAAGATTAGAAGATGAAAACATCCTGCCTTTGTAATGGAAGTCGTAATGCAATGCGAGTTTACTTGAAAGCCCAATGCTCTCCAAAGAGTCACTTTCTTAATGCTATTATATTAAGTACCTATCTATCCAGTCCTTCGGCAAGGGGTTATACATGATGTCCGCAGCATATTCTGTTCAGGCACAGATTTGGAGAACAGATTACACTTTTGCAGCAGTTGTCGTGTGTTTTGTAACAGAATGTTTGACTACAAAATTCGTACACGTGTTGGTGTAGAGAGCCTAGGGAGCATCGTGAAGATGTTGCCAGGCAAAATTAATGCACTAAATTTGCATTTTTCGTGATTATCCTCTCCCTTTATTTTTTGGGGCCTAGCCTAATATTCTTGCGGTTGAATAATCGCTTCCTCTTTATTGTTCTCACAGAATTTTATAATCGACTATTTTAATAATGTAACCTTCACCAACATTTCATGTAAATATTTATTGATACACTCAAATATTTGACTACACTATATTATTGATTGGCAAAAAAGAATGATCTGAGTGTAAATGTTAAAATTTTTAATAATAATTCCACGTGCGTTTATATTTAATTAAATATTTACTCTTGGTAAATCTATTAGGCATTCCAAATTATGGTAATATTTTCCAAGACAGTTTTATAGCAAACACCCAATGCAGTCTATACAATAAGACACTATTTAAATAACATGTATACCTAAATATAATTAATTTTAAGCTAGTAGCATAACTTTTCACTCTTGTATAAGCTTCATTCATTTTTTTTCTTGTAACAAAGAGCATGAGGTAATAGTGTTGTTCACTGATGTGTAAGATACGGATATTGTAAATAATTAGCCAAAATACAAGTTTTGGTTTGAACGTTACAATACAGATACTAGAGGAAGCGAGGTGTGAGTTAGTGGCACACAAGCAGACCCAATTGTATTAGATAAGATTTACAAGAAAATTTGCATTTTTCACTTACTGATAAAAAATAAGCAATTATATATTACGTTCACCTAATTTGCAATTATTGTAAATGTCTCAATTAATATATCATACAATTTCTCTTTTCATACAAAGTGAATTATTAGTATGTAATACATACAATTACATACTATGTATGTAAGACAGGCGTACTCAGGAGCACCGCTTATAAACAGGATATGAGCTCATATGCATAAAATAAAAATGTAACTACCAATGCTGCATTCAATGAATTCATTGTGCAAGTGAACCAGCGTTGTGCAATCATTGGTAGGAGTTCGATGCTGGTAGATCTATACATTTGCTATAATTGCTAATCTTGTACTCTAATTTTCTCACTGAATAGGATTAGATGTAGACGTTATGCTTATGCCCTTTATGTAAACAACGTCAGATTTGATATCGATCGATGTTTGACTACTTGTACACATAAGATACACAGTTAGATTTACAAGAACCAATTGAAACTAGCTGCAAGATTATCAATTACCGATATAGTCAATTATCTCGTTTCATTCAGATTTTCTCACGGTTGACCAAGCATCGTTTCAGACCCCACGTTGAAAGACTGCAATTACAATTGCCAATAAAGCGTTTATTCTTTGGCTACAAGTATGAAGTTAATGCTCCGTAACAAGATTAAAATGAAAATAAAATGGAATGGGAAAGAGAAAAACGGTCAAAAAAAAGAGAGAAGCATGTACATGGTGAAATAGTAGCATTTGCTGTCTTGCTGTACCATAGTTTTGTGCTTGTTAAAATGACCCTTAATACTTAATGAAAGCGAAACCCACAAGATTTTCTTTTTGGATAAGTTATTGCATTACGATGTGATGTCCGCAAATTGCAATATCATGTTACTCTAACACCAATATAGCAAAGCTGAATTTGTATGCACAGACTCGGCACTGATTATGCATTCAAGTAAAAGTAAAATGTCACTTGCATGGTCTGTATAGTCTGTACGTACTGAGTATCTGTTCTGAGCCAGTTTTAGTGGCAGTCTCGGCGTGGACATATTTTTCTGATTACATAGAAAAATGTGGAGCGCATTTTAGAAGACGCTCTGCGCAGTTTGGGAATGCATAGATTAGAAAGATGTGTATCTTCATGAGAGATTCTAATATTACAAGTGTGATACGACTCCTATTACAACGAAGAGCATAAATATCTGGCTCCTATGTATATGTACTATATATATAGGAAAGCGTTCTGATATATGGATGACTCTGATTATCGACATAATGGCCCAGCTTTCGTTTTAGGCAGCCACAAGAGAAATTGCTGTTGGCCATCTCAGGAACGCACCATTACCATACCATAACATAACATAAAATATTGATCACTATCGTAGCATCGAGTAAGGAGAAATGTAAATCCATGTATGATTTCAAGAATCTTGTCATTGCAGGCGTCAGTTATATTCAGTGTTATTTATGTTGGTCAAAATTTCAGATTGCGAATTGATGGTACTTTCCAGTTTGTCACATTCGAATACGTTTTATACAGAAATACCCTTATTGTGTAAATTTTAGTAATTTTGTTATTCAATCGTAATCATATCTGTAGACAAAAACAATGTTATGCTAACTAACACAACTATGTCTATATTTACAAATTGCGCAACTGGTTTTCATATTTGCACTTTTCCAAAGCAAACAAAGTCAAGTTTCCTTTTTCTACTGTTCAATGAAAGTGAAGTTTAAGTGGTGAAGAATAGAGAACAATAGTCAAAAGTTCTTCTGGATAGACTGCAGACTTTTTACAGATCTGACAATCCTTTAAAAAAGCAGGGAAAAGCTGCACATGAAATGCATTTTCGACTTTTGCAATATTCAATTCACTTTACAATAAAAATTAATCTTACTCACTTCTTTTAGGCAATCGAGTGATGAAACTGCAAGCTTTTTTAAACATACGTAGGAATATTAGCATTGTTTTAGCTGCCCCCGTATATTCTATCGATTCTATTTACTCATCCAGGACTCAGGACATACAACATTTTGAAGGTTATTATTATGCACGCATTTTACCTTCAGACATTCAGACTCAATAAAAATTGACACACACTTTATACCATTTTCAAGATTTTTGATTAAGTATTCCATCCTTTTACAATTAACCAAAAGTAGATATCTCACTGTGAAATTTCCTTTTCCCGTTCAAGATATTAATATTAATAACTGTGCAAAAGGAAAGATTTACTACGGGTACTATGTATATCAAACTCACATACTTAACCCAATGCAGTTCTTGCATTCTCCATGATCCGATAAAGACGCTTTTAGTTGAAATTCCAACAAAGCTCGAGAAAAGAAATGACTTTCCGTTAAAAAAGAAATTATTGCTTCTGCAGTTCTTTTCTTTAGCTTCAGAATGTACACTTCCGCCAGCTTCTGAATGGAACGGCTACGGCCATTGTAAAAAAGAAAAAGTTATCGAATACGAGGTACTTTGGTTTGTAGTATCACATCGTCCTAATTTGTGATAGCTCCTGCTAACAGTTGCGGAAAATCTGTCTATATAATCCTATAGCTTATAACTAATATTAAGTAAAACATCACGGTAAAAGTCTCTTTGTCTCTCATTCAGACTGAAAAGAGTATCTGGTCCATATAACGTGGTGGAAACCAATTGTACCCACATTGGGACGGGAAAAACGTTTTTTCTTCGTTTCCAGTTGACTGACTGACTCTTTATCTGCTAAACCATTCATTTCATTTATTACTTTAAGTCCGCAGACGAAGTACGCCCTAAGAATTCGCCATCAAGAGTGTGGCAGCACTATCAATGGATCAAAAGTTACAACAGTTATTGTGGTCCAGGAAAATGTGCCAATTTTAACTCACAGCACCAGACGATTTGTGGTCGTTTGTTCCTTCTCTCCCGATTCCTTCATCGTCAAAGCGGGGTAAGCTTACTTCTTTTCATGTTCTTTGTCTCTCACCATTATGTCTCAGTTTAGACAGAGGATAAGTATTGCAATGTTACTGTGTTAATAATCTTAATAATATGAAAGCAGTAGTTTTCTTGATAATCATTCAATCGAAACCCATAATCAGCTTATTACGGTTGTGGTTATGTTATTATGATTAATTGCAATAATTTATCTCGTTAAATGCACCAACGGCACATGTTTTTTCTTCTCTCAATCGTAATATCATTCATCTCGCATGTAATAACGTTTTGCTAGTGACTTAAATATTTATAGCATTAAATAAGTTATTTCCTATAACATTTGTTATTTTAAACCCAAAATTAATAATGAAAGTATTTTAAAACAATTGGATCGTGTTCAAGTACCTATATAAGTATGTTTGTGTACAATATTAGTTTTTCTTGTTTACAAATGTACTAACATGTCCTTCCTGATAAAATGGAAGCAATAAAGTCTATTTACATGCAGTTAAAGCCACAACCGTAATTTTCTAGTTGACAAGATACAAATATTATAGTTGAAAATTGGAATACAACATGGACAATATAAATATTGAATTGCGTGTTCCCATTTTCAGGGTAACACTTCCGCGAGAAACGAGCGTGGCTAAATCATTAGACTTTGGACGATTGATTCGACTGACACCACAATCGAGCAACCTGTTGAACGCAGATTCGGAACTCGTGTCAGAACCTCAACAAAGACAGCAAAAAAATTTGTTCTCATCGTCTGTTATACAGGAAGGATCTCAGCCGCAGTCTCTTGTATCTGATTCTCATGCAGCACAGTCTCAACAGTCGGCCGAGTCTCGTCGTGCCTTTGCGGAGAAATTAGAACGAGGAACGTGGGAGACATTTTTAGTATTTGGAATGATTTGTGTAGCAATTGTTGCAAGCATGTCGTCCGTCATCTGGTTCATACGATCGTACAGGAGCTCCCCAGGAGGAGGCATGGGTCGCAATGGTGATACAGACAGTTTCGACACATCATCATCTTCATCCTACGGAGAATCCTTACAGTCTTCTCAATCGCACAGATCTAGTTTGGATACCCAGTCAGAACTTGAGGTAGAACTTGATTTTGAGTTCTCTGAAGATGTTAACAGTCCTTCCCAATCAATGCCTTCCCATCTTAGTCTCACTCATAATTCCGCCAGAAGCCATTCATATGCTTGAAACTAATTCAATCATACATTTATTACTTTATATACAACTCTCACACACCCATCAACCCAACCGCATGTTGATTTCGATTTTAAAGTTGTGTCGTTTTTGCTTTTTTCTTTGAAAACTTATACACTGGTTAGCATGGCTCTTGTCTTTGTAAGAGAAACCCACATCATGATGGCTTGATCGGTAAATTATATTGAATTAATTAATATTATGGGCAACCCAAGAAATCTAACCCGCAAGCATTTTACTCGCACTATGCATGTACAAGATCTTTCTTTGTTAATTTGAATCTGGATATTGAGTGGCAAGTGGCAACTTGTAGGTTGAATTTACCTTAGATCATTGAAGTTCTTTTATGGTCTAAGGAATTTACCCGAGAGTACTGAGAAACCAACATGTCCGGTCCGAATAGAATGCATAGGGGTGAATATATTATTATTACATATACCCGTGTCCAAAAATCGTATACATAAGTATAACAATCATAACTTACAAATTCACACTTTATTATACAACAGTATTTCCACATGATATACCTAATTATAATGTGCTTATATACCTTTATAATTAAGCATTACTTTAACTACTTACAAACAAGTCTAACTTAATTTTGGTTGAAAGGCTTTATCGTTGAATGGGAAAGTAAAGAGAAATACTTGGAGGTGTATGTGAGATTGCTACGTGTAAATGTAGAATAAATATTTAAGGTGTAAATTCATCCAATGCAATTTATTCCAAACTGGGCACTTTGTTTTGATTGCTTTTGTTATGCTATATTCCTATCCATACCGTATATTTTAAATGTATCATTACATTATTATGTGCTTTTATATCGTTATGCAATCAAGTGAGCGCCATGATATTTTTACTTGGTTACTATTATTAGTATTATTAATAGATTCTACGTAATAGTTAAGTAAAAATAGAGCATATACAGTGTATCAAGTATTTCCTGTCATTTTTGTTTGCATTGATTGCAACATTGGGGTTAGTGTTCCATTTTCTGTAATTTAAACTGAATATTATTGTCATTTGTAAATACTATGGCTTGTAATTAGTTGTAACCATCATGATGCAGCAGCAGTAGATATTTTCGAGATATTCAACATAAATGTATGTGATGTTAAGCAAATGATTTACACAGTGTACTAAACAACGTTGAATTTTTTGTATTTCAATAAAAACGTGAGTTAAACATCATGCAGATTTTGTTTACTTCCATAAGGAACACATAATACGTACGTACATAATTTATATACGAAGAGTGGTGGGTCTCATTTCTTTCATCACCATTATAAATAATTATAAATACACGATCTAATATTCTACTGATACGCCATAATGACCCAAAACTTTAAACACTTGCTACATGTTACATAAATAAAATTACCAGGTTGACAATAATTGTAAATACAATATTACTAACTCTGTACATAAAATTGTTACAATTATACGAGATGCATAACTCAAAAATAAACAGGCCTGAGGCATTAAAAGTTCACCTAACTACAATTAATAAAACATAACTAAGTCATTCATATTACTTTCCTTGAGTGTCTTCCGGGGAAGGTAAATAGTTAGAATTGGGAAATCTTGCCATAAATTTTCTAACATACTCCTTAGTTTTATGTCGAACACTGTCGTTCACTTCCAACGTTTTCGCATCACGCGTGTGTTTCAGTTCTTTCAACAGGATAGCATGTGTCATCTATAAAACAAAACAAAACAAAATTATAATTTTCGTCTGGAATAATTTTCCGCATACTTATTTCGCAAATGACTCGTTTTGGAAAAATTACCTTTCTTGCTAAATGTTTAAAATCATCAGTAGAAACAATTCTACCGTGCTTGCAATCTGGCTTTCTGTAGGGATTCAAATGTGTGACAATAACATTGGCAATTTGATTCCGGAAGCTTTCCTTGTTTGCCTCTTTGTTCCGTTTATCAGAACTGGATTGATCTTTTTCCTTTTCCTTTTTAAGTGCCACGTGAAGTTTTTTTCGACCCTTTTCGCTACCTTTGGCCCTCTCGGATTTCTTTGACGATCCTCCAGATCCTGATGCTGCTGTTGACATTAACGCACGTTCCTCGTCTGTCATAAACCCTGGTATCACAACATCTTTTGCTGGAGCGTCAGTAGGAATATCAATAATACTATCGACCGTAGGAACGTTGCTTTCTTGTTTATTTAGTTGTGTAGTTTCAGGAGTTTCGAACTCTGATTCTGGAACAAGCATTTGAGACAAATCTAAATTGTGTGATTCAGAAGTATGTGTTTTGGTTCGTGATTTAGAAGATGACTTTGACTTGGAGCCTAATGGATGCCGACTGCTTTCCTTTCTTCTTTTTTTAGATGGAATTCCGTGGCTCCTAGATGAATGTTTCTCCTTGACTCTCTCCGGGGAGTCAATTTCCAATTGCAAATTGCCTTCAGCAGCCTGAACTAGAGCCATTCCCTCGGCTCCGTGCAACTTGAGCAATTTTTCTTCCAAGAGTTGTTGCTTACGAGCACGAATTGATTTCTGACTGACTGCAGAACGTTCCTCTTCCAGTCTTGGCTGTCAGTAAAATACCAAAAAATGTCTAAATTAAACTCGATTTCAAAATCGAATACACTTACGTTCAAACTACCTCTGCATGTAATGTATGACCCGTTATTATACGGATCCCCCCACTTTGCACTACACCTCGACATTTGAAAGATTATTCAATTCCCAACACATTCAGCTTTTGACAGGCTCAAAGAAATTTCTCCACCTCAGAATGGCTAACCATCGGATTGATTATCTGAACCACTGAACTATTATGTCCGTATCCACACCATATCGCTATTTACACCTTTTCTCCTTTAGATGAACATTTTCCCTTTTAGTAAAGCTAACACTATATAATATCCAACTTTCGGAAACACAAACATGTTCGTAAATTTTACACTTAACAGCTTTAGTAAAAAAGACTTATAATTTCAAATCTGAGAAACGGAAGAGAGCAATAAACTAAATGATAATCTTGTAATCCAAACTTACGCTAATGATTCGTTCTTGAACCAGGCCAGCTTTCTTCCTTTTCTCCGCTCGCTCATTTAATTTGGACCGTTTTGTTTGAAAATGAATTTGAGCTACGGCAACGGCAGCAGTTGCATTCGTATTACTTTCTTCAGTAGTCTCAACCTCTTCTTCAATTTCTTCCGAATCTGAAGATCCACTTGACTGGGAACAATATCCTTCACTAGATTCTGGGGAAGGAGGATACCATTGTGTATGTCGAGTTTTTATATCGTAATAGTAACACCTGCCTTCGTCGTCGACCGCCATTTTCCATCGAGGGGGAAGAGTTGCTGGAGGTAAAGGGGGTGGAGGTGGTAAACCGTCTGGCCACGGTGGAAATACAAATTCAGGTTCTGGAGTCATAACTTCATATACCTGTGGCGGTGGGTAAAGAGTTTGGGGAAGAGTTGCTGGAGGTAAAGGGGGTGGAGGTGGTAAACCGTCTGGCCACGGTGGAAATACAAATTCAGGTTCTGGAGTCATAACTTCATATACCTGAGGGGGTGGGTAAAGAGTTGCCTGAACCAAAGGAATCAATTCCTGGGGAAGATTGGGATCTGTAAGCATCAAAATGAATATACAGTCTACATTCGTACAAAATTTTGTTTACAATTAATACTAAGAAAATGATAATTCATATTTTTCCAACCTCGGAAATTAAAATAATTATTTTTGACAACCCGTATTGCGTAGACAAACTGATCAGAAACTTTTTATTGCAAATCGACCTTTCGATAAAAATCTTCAGGATAAATGAGGAGGAATATTTGTACAGACTTTTCGTGTATGTATGTATACCTTGAGTTTCAAAAATTATTTGCAAATATAGAATGAATAATAAGTCAAAGTAGATACTCACCATCAAGTTTGATTTCTAGCCAAGTAATTGTGTTAGGATCCAGATAATAAGTTCCACTTATATCTACAATTGGGGTGGTAGATGCATCTAACCCCAAAGCGGCACATCGGTTTTGGTGTAATTTGACCATTTCATCTTGCTGTTTTCTAGCCTTTTCTTCCTTTTCCTCTCTAGCCACTTTTTCTGCAAAAATAAGGCGACGCTCTTCTTTCGATAAATAAGGATGGCTAAGTGCTCTATCCCGGTTTGAGGAACGATAAAATGTTTGTCCATTGTGAGAGGAATCTATAACATGTACTCTTCTTTCTCCTTTTGATCTCGAATGCCTACGGCTACAAAAAAA
>JABASC010001479.1:0-23109 GCA_019776185.1 Plutomurus gul | reverse complement strand
AATAAAAACTTAATAATAGTTAATGACATTTTTGTTCGTTTTCAGATGATGCAAGATGCTTGGGATGACTACGTGAGATACGCTTGGGGAAATAATGAACTAAAGCCGGTTACTCAAACGGGACAGACAGGAGGAATATTTGGAACAGCCAAAATTGGAGCGACTATTGTAGATTCTTTGGACACATTGTGGATTATGGGCATGGAAGCAGAATATGAAATGGCTAGGGAATTCGTTGCTACCAACTTGACTTTCGCTGATGTGGTACGGAAACAAATAATTAAGTACAATAAACTCGTATGAAGTAATTATACCAATATTATGGTTTTTGAAAAATAAGCTATAATTTTAAAAAATAGGATGCAACGATCTCAATTTTCGAAACAAACATCAGATTTGTCGGTGGATTTTTAGCCGCCTATGCTTTGACACAAGATCCCATCTACAGACAAAGAGCTGAAGAAATTGCCACATTGTTGTTACCTGCTTTCGATACTCCGACTGGTCTCCCCTACGGATATTTCAACATCAAAACTTTGGTATGTATCAATTTCACAATTTTTTGCATGTCATTATAAGGAAAAAATATAATTAAACAATTTATAATATTCCCAAGTAAAAATTATTAACTTATTCGTAGGTTCCAAATCCCAATACAAACGCAGTACTTGCCGAGTTCGGTACTCTCCACTTGGAATTCCTCTACTTATCAGAAATCACGGGCAACCCCATTTTTAGAGAAAAGGTTGATCACATTCGTCAACTTTTAAAGAATATCGATAAACCAAATGGTCTTTATTGGAATTTCATTGATATCATGACTGGAGCCTGGTCTCAAAGTAAGAAAATCAAAATTCTATTCATAATAACAGATAATATGATTCTGGTGTTTACAACCATAAATACATATACATAACTCAAACCAAAATATGCGCATGAATAATTAAAAAAGGAAACTCCAATTTCGCAATTCACAGATCACGTCTCGATCGGCGCCTTAGGAGACAGCTACTATGAGTACCTAATAAAGGCTTTTATCCAAAACGGAGATCTGGAAGCCCGAGAGATGTACGATGAAGCTATGGATGCTTTTGTAACAAATGATTTGGTCAGGGTGTCTAAACAGAATCATTTACTTTACATTGCCGAATCCCGTAATAACGAGCCACAAGATGTTGTCGGGCATTTGGCATGCTTTGCAGGTTTGTAATCCATTTGAATAGCAATAATTGACAAAATTCATGAAAGAGTAATTTAAATTATTTGATTATACTTTATTATACAATTATGAATACTACATACCTGGTATGTAATGATATTGTCTGTAAGTATGCGGTTCAGTATATGATTTTAAAATACATGAAATATTCGCAGGAGGAATGTTTGCACTTGGAGCGCACGTAGATCCTACAAATAGGAATGCAGTTCGTGATGCGGAATACGGGCAGAACTTTACCAATACTTGTCACGAATCTTATATTCGATCAAGAACTCGCATTGGTATTGCCATACGTATTATTTCGCTTTTTAAATTATATTTTTTTCAATGTATTTAATGTCAGGTTATTTTATTCATTTGTTCGTAGGCCCAGAACTTTTTAGGTTTAACGACAACTACGAGGCTGAGGCGGAATTCGACAGTGATAAAGCCTACATTCTTCGTCCTGAAGTTGTAGAATCCTATTTCATCATGTACAGAATAACTGGTGACAGAAAATACCGGGATTGGGCCTGGGACGCCGCTTTGGCCATTGAAAATTACTGCAAAGCTGGTCCAGGAAGGGGATATTCTGGCTTGAGAGATGTGTACTCCAATAATCCTCAACAGGATGATGTACAACAAACGTTCTTTTTGGCAGAGACTCTCAAAGTATATTAATTAGCATTATTCACAATATTCTAAAAGACTGGCTGACTACTTCTATAATTTCTTCATCTGTTACTGTGTGTAGTATTTGTACCTGATCTTCAGCACCGACGACCTCATTGACTTGAATAGTTGGGTGTTCAACACGGAGTGCCATCCCTTACCTGTCAGAGGGAAAAATCCACTCTACTAGAAATTATAAACCAAAAATATTGTTGATGTTTGCCAAGTGGAAAAAATAAGATGGAAGAGAACAATTGCTACCGTTGAAAAAAATATTTGAGGTGATGGTGAAATAAAAAGGTGGAAGAATGCTAAATTAAGAATGACTATGCAAAATTTTAATGACCATTCATGTGTGTATTAGTTACCGATAGTATTAGAGCACGAAATCCATTGAATAGTTATAATATGACATCATAAAATTATTAATTCCTAACACCACTGTGATTTATTTTACCCTAATCTTGAACATTGTAAAATATTCAATCGGTATCAAATCGTATTTATGTTGGTAGATTAGAAAAACTATCTTCTGTACCTTTTGAGAATTTTTGTTCTCTTCTGTTTTTTAATTCATTTTTTGGCTTACATCATATACAAAGATTAAATAATTTGCCAAAGCGTCTGTTAAACAATAAATTTATTGAATTTAATTCGGTCATAATCATTTGCATTTCTTTCTGCCGCTGTCTTCATTGGTGAAATATCGAATAAACTGGAATACTACGTCAAATATGAATAAAATATTCTGCGTTGTTGTTCGACCAGGGTCAAACAATAGTATCAAGCGTCATCAACACTGTCATTCATATGACTAAAAATAGAATTATTATTATTTATTAAATGTGGAAAACGGCATTTCAGGAAGTTTGGAATATTTGACAATATCTTGTACATCCAAATAATAAAATTGACTGCCATACTGAAGAAATAATAATACCTACTACTAATACTAATAATTGATAATTATGTATGTGCAGAAGTAAATAATTTGTACACCGTATGATGTATACGCATATGAAATGCGATCGTGCAAAGAGAAGTATGGTAATCATGATGCTGTTTAATGCGACTGTTTTGATAAAATAAAGCCTGTATTAAAGTATTAACGAGTCTGTAGCTGTAGAATACATGGAGTATATTTAGCCTCCACATTTTACTAATTGCAAATGGATTATCTTCCACACTGCATGGAGGTTACGGTAGTTGCCTCTTCAAAAGAACATTTGCAAGGTTCCAGATTCCAAGAAATAAAATCGTGGCTTTTGTAATTACACACACAACTACTGCTAATCGTACAATTACGAATGCGAACAGACGCAAATACATCTGATCTCTGAAAACCAAAACATGAACGATTTATAATCTTGAAGATCTTCCTTGAGTTTTAATCATCGCAGATGCTGACCTCCAAGACAGTCATGGCAGTACATTAACTTTGTCGTGTTACTGTAATGCTTTAGTAATTCAAATACTACTTCTTGCTTGAATTTTATTCAAACAGTTTGGTCCATCGACCAAGTGTACTTTATATCTCACATTCTTCTATTCCAAGTAAAGCCAGACTTTCTGGAAAAAATAGAATATTCTTGCTCTTTGTATTTAAATAAATATGAAATGCAATGCGAGAAATATTTAAGTATGGAAAATCCCTTGTGCCAATATCCAGAATAAAAGGCAAAAAATTTGTATACATTTTTTGCGCTCATAACTACGCACAGAGCAAATATTTAGCCATTTATTTTCTATTATCAATCTTTAAAATTGTCTACACGTGTAAAATATAGTAGCATAGTTCTTTCTCTGATCATTATATAACAGAGCCATTATTTCTCTCTGGTAAGTACGTATTGCTTTTATGAACGAATGCACAGAAAAGCACGAGAATCCACACACACCAAGTGAAACACAAATAAACAGGCAAAAACACTATAATTATGACAGGAGCAAGTCATCCGTGATATATCAAAGGAAGAAATGCAAGGAAGAATTCATCCAAGTGACTGACTCGCCTTGGCCACCATTACAATGCTCTCTCTGTGTGTAGGTACAATTACACCAAGATAATGAATAGCATCTTCTCTTCGTCATAAAGTGTATTCTCGTGTGTGCGACTTCAAAAATTGTGAAATGAAGTCAGGAAGCGTTAATGCACTTCAATTTGAACTTAGCCACTATGCAATTTTAAAAATTTCCTACCAACAAACCAACACCACGGAATTATTAAGTTGTAAGTAAGTAATGCAGTATCTGTATATACATAGCAGTAGAACCTGCATCTACAGATTACATATAAATATTGAATGGCGAAAAATGTTTTCTTAAACTTGAAAACAGTTAAAATTAATGAAAATGTTGGCCAGACAAACTGAATTCACATCCACCACCATCCTGTGCCCACGGTTAATATGAATCGAATGCATAAAAAAAAACCTTTTGCTACATGCATCATAGTAGAATTGATTTTTTTCATTAAAAATCGTAGAGATGAAATGAAAGTCAAAAGATGATTTGGTTGACTTAGGCGGAACTCGGAGTTGAGGAGACGAGACGAGAAAGCAAAAGAGCCGAGACGGAGATGCCATGCAAAACGAAGACTCATCAAAGATGAAAATACAATAGGGAAACGTATCTGATGTGTGAGTGAGTCGCCCTTGAGTTCTGTTCTGCTTTGCTGTGCCTTTTCAGCTTTCAACTTGATTTTACGTTGTTACACCAAAAGATCCAGATCCAGATGGTTGGATCGGATGCTGTAACACAGAAATGAACATTGCTATTTAAAGTATAGTTTACACACATCTCTCATTGCAAGTTATGTACCTAATGCTATCAGTACATGGAAAGCAGCAGTTTAAAGAATACAGAAATTTCGTTCTTTCGTTCGTTCAGTCAGCAATTCATTGTTGCTTTGCTACTTATTGCCGAGATGAGATGCGAGTGTCTTTATCCATGAAGGGCGTATTAATTTTCCAATACAGCACCTTGGCCAGAAAGCAGCTTGGCTGCTAGAGCATTCGACGAGAGTTCCTGTAATGTTGTGCTCGGCCTGGTCTCTCTCTCTCGTCTGCTCGCATCTCTGACTCACAAGTCAGTGGAAACGTCTTCTCCATGTGTCTGTGTCTTCGTCGACTTTATTCTATTTCATTCCACTCCACACTACAAACATAATAGCATCAAAATTACTTTATGTTAGTAATGTAAAGTGAATAGCTAACTTGCTTCGCTCGCTCACCTCCTCTCCGTTCCGTTCAGCTCTTCGATATCTATGAACTATGAATATATACTCTGGCTCTCATCATCATCTCTCTCCCTTAAAATACCTTTGCAATGCATCTCTTCTTGCTGTAGTAGAAAATTCTGCTGATGAGTGTAATAATAATGATCAGAATTTTGTTATGTAGACACTCCTGTGTCTGTGCAGTACACTGTAAACGCTTGTCTACTGATTGTGTAAGCTTCAAATTTATGCTGTATATAAAAATACGCATTAGTAGTAACTAACTGCACAACTTACTTACCAAATGTCTGTGTGCACAAATATTAATTGCACTTACACAGATGCCTACCAACATCTCATCTTTGTCCAGTCAATGCTATAGAGATATAAAAGTATCCATTTAATATGTAACATACACAAATCGTGTATGCTTAACCTTAAAGTGTTATTTCTACAGTAACATGCCTACTAATAGCTAAATACTAGTAGTATTAAGTATTAGTATTCCAGGATACAAAGGGCGGATTTCGGATGTCGTTTTACGGCGGATGCCTTTCTCTCTCTCTCTGTGTGGAGCCCTCTTATTGTTAGTACTCATCTCATGATGCGATAAGTTACAATGAGGGATCTCTGGTTCGGCTTCGTTTCGATTCGACGGGAATAAAATGAGTCTTTGAATGTGAACCGTGCGTGACATGAACTGGACGTGTCTTTATTTACTCATTTGATTTTATATGATATTTTTCCTACGTACAAATTACAATTTTCTGATATTCATAGAGCCATTAGGCCCCGCTCATGACTTTTCCCAAGTTATTGCCGTTTCGTGGCTCACTTCGTGGACGGACGGGAAACTGTCATTTGTTTTGCAGATAATTTGGTGATGCTTTCAGTCTGATAATATTTATACAGAGTTGTAGGAGCGTACTCTTCATTCTCTGTGGCCAGACAAAAAGTTATAAACGCCTAATTTCTTTTGCTCTGAAAATTGGATGCTGGCGGATGTGAAACGACAAAGAGAAATTTCATTTTTATGACTTTCTGCATGAAAAATTGCAAATGAATGCATCAAGATGTGAAACTAATCAAATCAGAATCAACTAAAATTTACATACACATACGTAGGCATGTACACATGACGTTTCAGAATGTAAGCAAAGTGATATGACTGACTAACAGGCTGAATGAGCGACTACATTAAAGTTCACTCCACTCGGTCTGCTCCTCGTTTCTCTTCTCACTCTCAGACACACAGAACACAACACAATCAGTCATGAGATGCGCTCATATGACGGAACAGGACGGAGCGATTCACTCAACTCAACTGAACGAAAATAAAATGAATGTGACAAGACAAGACAAGAGGAACATTAAAAATGACGTGAAAACAAAACTAACCTGCATATGCAACGCATGTATTAGTAGTAATCGTACGGACAACACTATCTAACGCTTAAAGCTCTATAGTAATAATAACTTGGACTGTTAACATCCCATCACTTACAATTACTTACTCCCGCATCCGTATTCACAATGGCTATACGTTTTACTGTACTGCGTATGCAGAAGATAACAAAGAAGAGGAAATTAGAATAAACAGCAGGAGAAAGAGGGAGTATACCCAGTTTATTATGGATCTTCGCACTGACTGCGTTATCCTGTCTTTGCTGTGTGTCCTGTCCTGCCTTGTCGTCCTCCTGTTTTGGTGTGGCATGGCACACGAAACGGCCAACGCCAAAATGCATGTTACGCTAAATCAGTCAACCCGTCCTCTCCGGAATCTTCATCGGTCTCTTTCACAAATTCTCTGTATAAAATGTAAATGTTTGATCCCAGTGGCGACTATGACACTTTCAGGGGTAAAACAGACACTAATTTACATAAATGTGACTGATGGTCGCACGCACGTTTCAATCAGACTGAAAAGGTGATGTCCCACATCAAAGTACGCTTTGCTAAATAAACGCACCCCACTTTCTGTGCATGCATTTTACTGCTTTCCTAGTAAGTACATTAAAAGTCTACCGGCAGCTACTCCTACACTTAAGGTTAGAAAAAATATGCGTGTCTACCAAAATGCTCTTTTTATTGGTGGCTAAATGCAGGACAATGTGCTGAAATGTACTTTTTAACAAAGATAGACAAGGACATTCGCAGGTAGCACAGGACAGTCCTACGTGTTTTGCAATGTACGGAGGTAATTTTATCGCAAGAGATAAAAATCGCAGATTGGACAACAGGGGCGCTACACAGTGAACATATATACGTCAGCAGAACATGAGTTTCTGTCTTGAACAGCAGATTCTCCCATATTTATTGTAGTTTTGTCTGCATCTCATCTTCTCGCTCGTTCTCGTTTCGCGTGTTGATGTTTTAATATGTATTTCTTTGAGTAATAACATTGTGTGACTGTCTGTGTTTGCCTACAAAAATTATGAACAAACATAGCCACACATACACAACATATTAAATGGTGAAGATATTTTTTTGTTGGTATTTAGCACTAAAGCATTGCTTTAGTATTCTTCTATATTATTTATGTAGGACAGAAGCGTCTCTCTATATCCAGTGTGCACTCTGTTAAATACTACGTAGATTGTATGTACTTTGTTTGTGCAGGTACACGTACGACGAGTATTTACGTAGTATGAAGAGTAGTGACTGTGACCAGAAAGACGGGAGTGGAGTGAAAGATACGATACGATAGACAGATAGGGTCCTTTTAACTTTAAAATCCTTATCCTGTGTCTTGTCTTGTCAGTCTTGACTATCTGAGTGAGTCTGGATGCTCTGCTCTCTTCTGAAACATAACATCGTCCCTGCATATACTTGACTGACAGAGCATTAAAGTCAAGTTCCTGCATCTCCCTCGCTATGTGCATTGAATTCATTCAAGGAAAGGTGGTACTACCACAATATATGGCCATATATAGTATACTACATACTTGTATACATTAAATTAAGCATTGCAGTAGCTTAATGTACATACTACGTCCGTGTATGATGCTTGTATGCCTACTACAACATTACATTGGGCAGTAGTGGTTACTATGTATTTAGTTATATGTAATATAGGTATTTAGTATCTGAGTTTGTATCTGTGCATTTTGGTGTGGTGGTTTGGAGATATGATGTGATGGGCACATCCGCAATCCGCACGTGGAAAACTATCTTTAGCAATGGAATAGCTTCAGACCAGCCTATCAGATTGTATCAAATAGGTTGGTTGCAGATCGATGCATTTGTAATTGCAATTCCTTACTTTGCTTCGTTGTGTGCTGACAGACAATAATTATTACGCGTCGTAAGTCGCACCGTAGCGTTTACTTAATATTGTTAGCTATAAATGTAATATGTGGGTGTTGTGATTTTCGCCTTTCCAATAATAATCTTATCTTTTGCTGCTGCACCTAAAGACGGATGAAGATAAAGAAGGTGTAGCGTAGCGGGTGCACCTCAATATCTGTATTCCAGCTCTCCCATTAAATTATATTAGTTTAATATGAAAGCATTTACTTGTATAATGGATTACGTTTCGTTCTTTGTTGTTAATGTTCCATATTGCAAGCGTATTTAAAATTCTCTGATTTCCCTTTCGTTCGGGAAGCTTTGTATATTATTTTAACAAACAAAAGAGATAAGACGAGACAGCAACGAAGAAGAAATTCTTTCGTGCTGCTTTGTATTTATTTAGTGAAGGAAGGTCGTCATGTTTCCTGTTTTACTAAGGCTTTAGGCTAGTCAATCCTTTGGAATTTACGTGAGCAAATAGTATTCCATGGATTTAGAAGCAACAGGCTTTTGCCGTAGGGTGCCTTCAGTAATACGTCTGTTTTGAATGGGGATAGTCTTAGTGTTTACTGTGGGGCTTGATGAATGATGGTAATCGATATTCAGGAAGACACGGAGAAAAATACTAGTACAAGAAATACAGCAATGAAATGTAATGGCTGATGAGCTAAGCAGATCCGGAACGGCACGTGCCTAACTTTTACTAACTCACAGCACTGTGCACAGCGCATAATGACGTAATAAAAATCAATTTGGTTAATGATAGATACAAGTTGCTGTAGAACTCAACTCAATGATTATTGCCTATGAAAAATGACTATTTGTTAAATTTTTGGGAGACAACTGGAAGTGGGGATACAAAATTTTACCTGCTGGCTGTACTGTAAAAGATAGAGTCTTTACCTGTTAATTAATAATATAATATTTAGTAATAATAAGTAATGAATACATTCGGTGTGCAACTTAACAAAAATTGTCGGAAGAAAATGGAATCAAAGAATGTGAAAATTTAAATATTTTATATCTGGACTGATACAATTTATTAAGTAAAGCCTTTACCTTTAATCACAATGTTAAGTGCATGAATATTGCAAATTGTAATGCATTTTCCAACTATTAGATTAAGCTAATAACTTTTAGAGGTAGATGGATAATAACTACAGACATATATTATTATTATGTATAGGTTTGTGTAGAGGTAGGTTGTATATGTATGATAAATACGTATAACGAATACATAAATGCTATTGGAAATAGCCTCTTTGTGTTATGCTACTGAATGCTTGCGTATCTGTAGAATTATTTTCTATAAAACTATTTCACTCACACTTTCACTAGTTACACTCTCACCCAGCAAAACTTATTTTTCCTGGTTCCTTGAGTATAAGGCGTCTGAAGTAATTACATAGGTCCTCAATTGTATTCATGAAAATTTTGAGAGTTCAATTGGAAACAAGATTGTAACCTTTTGGTGCACTGCATAAATATATAGCAACACCTGTACCAAAGAGAATGGAAGAAAATATTTTTAATTGGTTAAATTTGACTTTTACTCGAGGAACAAAGGCTTTTATGATTTATTATAGGTATATAATGGGACCAGGAATATTAAACCAAGTACACACAGTACCCTGGTCAAGGATCATTTTACCATTGTTACTGTACAGTCTAGTGTTGTAAATTATAAATAATAATAAATTGTAATACAGATACATCGGTATTCACAGTTGGAGTTGAAAAATATACAATTACGAAGCACAAAAGTTATTTGTAGAGTAAGCACTTACATATAAAAGTTTAAAATTGATACACAGACTAATTACCACGGTCTCCAAACACTCGTATCATACATTCGATTTTTGCACAGGTCCAAAGGTTGACTGTAGTCCAAGGGCTCTGCTTGATTGTAATAGAAATCATGCTGTAATATTGGAGACTGTGAGGTAATCTGTGGTGCAGCGGATGGAAATGGGGTACTTGAAAAGGAAGGTTTCGTATCTGAGAGTTCCCCTTCGTGGGAACTCATGGTGTGGTTGTAATCGCTGGGACTAGGGCAAAGAGATACGGGCGTGAGAGTGACAGTACGACTTATGATATTATTAGTCATTCCAGCAGGATTCTCTATTTTTATTTTAGAATTCAAATCTTCGAGTACGTAGGAATTAATGCTACTGCAGCGGGAGGAGGAGTCGTCAGAGCAAAATGCTGAGTACTTCAAGTTCATTGTTTCATCACGATCTTTGTCTTCTTTTGCTCTGCTCTGCTTTCGATCGTGCCGTAGTTTTAGGAAATTAACTAGTCTGTCCACAGTGTTTCGGTCAAAGTTGCATTTTTCCAGGAATTTTGCAGCTACTTTTGTGCATTCCTATCATTTTTTTTGTTCAATTAATTCATTTACTCTTTTAAGGGAAAGTAAGAATAAAAATTAAACTGTATGTATTTAGTATACCGCGTATCCGTCTTCAAATTTTCTTTGCTCAATCAACCTTTTCGATTCGATCCCCTGTATGTGGGACACTGCTAGCTCTAGTATGTCAGCTTTCTCGAGCTTGGATGGCTTTTGACCCTAAAAGCAAATTATATATAGGTAATACGAATTTATTACAACGAAAGGGTGTGCTCTACGATTAACGTTAGTCTCATCAATCAGTAGCATGTACTTACAACAATTAGTACATGTTGTGCTACCAAGTAAAAGCATTTGTAAGTACACGTTATAATTATTTCGGCTTCAATGGAACCAGGGTGTTCGGTCGGATTCGAATACAAATTACAAATCAATAGCTTTCTTGCAGGTACCGCATTGCCCACTGCCTTCCAACTACTTTATACTCAATGATCGTTTTCTGGATTCCTAATTTGTATGCAACAAGTAGTAAATCATCCTAAGATGAAGGTTCGGTCTATAAAATTCAGTTGGGAATTGGATAGCTGGTTTGGGCAGTAATAAACTTACAAGCAATTACTGCTTCGTACTTCTTGTTACCCATGCACATATGTATTACACGTAAAACTAATTGTATAATGTAAGATTCTGCCTGGAGCAAAAATGGAAATCATTTTACCTTATCTTTATTGGAGTCGACAATGAGAGTCTTCAAAACTGCCAAACTTTGGTTGATCCTTGCTCTCCTTTAATAATAATTTTCACAACCATTGTTAGTTTTGAATACCTTCACGAGTATTTAGCAATCATAATCTCAGTTACCGTTTTTTCTCCATCAAGGGTTTGTTAGCTCTTCGATTCTCCGAGTTCCTATTGTTCTTTTCCCCAATTTTCGTAGCGGTAGCAGTCATCTTGAAATCTCTACACAAATTAATAACCCTATCTCGTTACTAATATAGCATACTGTATCAAGGCACGTAAGAACAAAACTCAACAACGAGAACGTATTGAAAATGAAAGTACAAGTTGGAACTTACATGTAAGTTTTTCACTAATATGCTGCAATGTTATGAAAGTGTGCTAAAATCGTTCAAAATGAAAGTTCAGAAGCAGCAAAAGTAAAAGCCGGTTGTTGAATGTAATGTAAGTACAAGAGTTGCGCGACGTTTGCTGATACAAGAGATACAATTCCAAGCTGGTCGTCTCAGCTTTATTTAACACTTGTAAAGTCAACAGTCTAGTCTCACAATTTATGTACAAAAGTACTCTAATTAGTTAGTTCACGTTTTCAACTTACGATAGAACAAGAAATTCCATTTGACACAATTTTTTCCGGAAAAGTATTTTGCACTTTTGGGATGCGGCGGCGGCGTAGCGACGGTCTACCTCCGTGTAAAAACAACTAGTGAATAAACTCGAATTATTTAAGAATAACAACAAAGAGCACAGCGTCCTTTCTATTTTTAAATCACAAAGTTCCTCCAACTTGATTATCAGTGGTCGGACTAACGAACTATACTATAATAGCCATTAGTCAAAGTGCAGCAATCATGAATCTTGATATGTACTAATGGTTCGGGACATTTATTCGATCCTCAATTAAAATTAACACCAGCGAACAATTCAACCTATGCCTTCGACTAAATTAGGCCGTAAACAATGCAATAGCACACACTAATTCTCAAAACTTTTCTTGTTCTTACTTTTCTCACAAGAAAGAAAAATGCGATTTATTTGTGATTCATTCAAGTCTCTTCTTGATCTCACCAACAACGAAATCTTCGTGTCTTGTCACTTTGAAAGTGTAGAACAGGCGTGGAAATCTCAGCTCAACTTTTCTCTCTCTCTCTCTCTCTCTCTGTTTTCAATCAAACACTGAAAGTAGGAAGGACGGCGATTTTTTCCTATTTTCTCTACAGATACACAGTTTACATTGATTTCTGGTATGTTCTCTTCTTTACAATTACACTGCACAGACAAGATGAAATGCAAAGCTAAGCTTCAGAGTTAATCCCAGAATTTTTATAGCTCTATTTACTTTAAATTCACACTTTAGAACTCCAAAGTCACTTGTAAAAGATCAGATCAAATAAGATCGGAAGACTGACAGTTTCAAATATTTTATCCTTCCTTCACACCCTTCTTCGAGAAACTGGCTCGCTCTTTTCACACTTATCTAATCTATGCAACACGTCCTCGTGTCAAGTCTGCAACATGCTTTTCAGTTTAGCATGCTTTCAGCTATAGAGGCGATGATAAGCTTTGAACTCGAATTGAATTCCACGCAGTCTGTATGCATGCATCTACATGTGTATAGTACACAGTTACTTGTCGTCCCAAGTACGAGCTGATGCAAATGAAGAGATTCCAAGTTTGTTTTGTTATTTTGTGTTGAGAAGAAGGAGCAGCAGGAAGAAAAAGAATCGTGTCGTGTCTGTCGGTGGCTCAAATGGAAATGTTGCTTACTTGTGGTGTGTTGGGTGATGTGATGTTGATACTGATGTTAAAGTTAATGCTGGTTGTTTTGTCCTGTCTCCTGCATACTACATCTTCTAATACTATGCATGGCTACGTGTACTTCCAAAATAATGCTCCTTCCTACCCTAACTACTTGTACACAGACACACAACTAAGTTCTCATCTATGTTTCTACATACATACATATATACTGTATTATGTATTTTTATTTTTGAATCTTTTCATTCACTCATGCTGGTTACACGTTATATTCCTCTGTATATGTAGTAGGATGTGATGTATGTACATACATGCAGAATATTACATACATAGATTTCAACTCGTCGTTCCTATACGATACGCCTGCTTGATTGCTTTGCTTTATACACTGACTTCACTGACTACGGACTCAGATTAGTGCTTGTATAATAACCTTTGTGTTGCAAGTATATCCTTCGTGTGTGTGTGTGTGTGTGTGATATAGTTTAGCTGAAGGAGAAGTGAGTCAAAGAATTAAAACCGAGAACAGATATGTAGTGCATGCTGATATGTTACTTAGGTATATATTTAGAATAGTAGAATCTCTTGTGTGCATCAACTTCTGTTCCATTCTGATGTGTTGAGCTGGTGTGTGTGTGTCTGTGTGTGTCTGTGTGTTGTAGTAGATAGATCGAGATAGATAGAGAGATAGACGCCTCTATACGCCCAAACCCATAGATTAGTTTACTATTCTTCAGCTCACAATTTCATGTTATGTGTGGTTGGTGTGTTTACAGAGGTATGCAATGCAATTCTACCAAAGCAAAGCAACGCAACGAGTGGATACACCCCAAAGAGCTGGAGAGAATTTTTGGCTTGCTGTTGGCACTCGACCGACAAGACAACTGACGAAAAATATGCTGCATCATATATACATTCGTGCATTATATGTTCGAATGCCTGACGAAAATCGTCCATCGGATCACAGACGAACAACTGACGATTGTGACTAACATTCACAATCCACGTACCCCATCCTCCTTTTTTGTCATCAGCTCTGTAATTGTTAATAGTCGAATGTAGCCAAATATGACCTCACCGTTCTCAACATTCACACAGTCAAAACAACTCGAGTGGAAAACAAGGACTGTAATCTGTATTCTCAACCTCTACGTATGTAGCTACCTAATATGTATTCGTGGAATGTGGGTTATTTCCATAGTCAGGTGGGCAAATGCCATTTGTGTTTATTTCTGAGACGCTTTTATTTCTTTAGACAACATGGAGGTAGGATTAAAGAAATAATTATATTCGACCCCACGTGTGACTTAAATGTAGAATAGGAAATTGAAGAATATTTAATACTCATCAAATGAGTGTACTGACTGTGTGAATGATATGCACTCTACATACTTCAATGATTGCGAGTGAGTGAGTGAGTGAGAGCAATAACAACAAGGGATGAGGTCTTTGCCAGTTCATTTGAAGATGCAGAAGAGAGCTTAGCTTTCATTGACTTAGCATTGAGTATTCAATTTACATTATTCGACAATGCTGATGATGACCGGTGTTTCGGTGTGGTCTGCTCACTCCAAATGAGTCCACGACCACATTGGATCGCATTCAAAAATCTCATTTCAACGTGCATATAATAGAAATAAATCGTTAATAACTTGTGTAGTAAGAATGGACTGTAAATTGCTCATTTATCATTTGGTCCTTTGAACAATCGAAAAGGTACTACTATTCACAATGAGGTGTATACACATGCAATTATACTGCCCATCACTGTTTAACAGTCAAGAATGAGACGCTCAACAACCTACAATTTTAATGATAGATTTAAACAAGGCGTGTTCTCTTCGTATTCAATGCTTGCTATATAAATACTGGCACTTGTACTGGATGAGTCTTGGACTCAACAATGACCTACCAGGGATTCTTTTGCATTACTTAAATCCAAACATGGGTGTATTGACCCTTCAGCTATCTGTATTTGGAAGATGTATTACCTTTCATTAATAATATTGCCTTATTGTTTGTGCATTTATCGTGAAGATTATTTCTAACCTACGACTATCTGTAATAAGAGCGCTGAGAGATTTTAAATGCAACTCCTGTAGGTGTGCATTCATAAAAATTATACAACGCACGGTGGAAGTACGGTGTAGTCAAACTTTGCAAACAGCAATTAAGATGGAATTTGCTATATATCTTTATGATGTCAATTTGAATTTATTTCACTATTTCTATTTGGCCATGCAAAACAGTAATATGTCTAAACCGGGATTAGACAATAGTCAAGTAGATGTGTTTTCAGCAATACTTAAAATTCTGAAACCGGCAATAAAAACGGATCTATTTATGTATAAATCGAGACTGGAAAGTAATTAAATGTGAGAATCGAGCGAGTTGATTTGGCAGCATATAATACAAGATTTTTTGAAAAATGTGTATTTTGCATGTTTTTTGCATACCATTTTATTTTGATGGCGCTTAAAGTTATAATTATATTCGATTAAATATATAATTGTAAAGCATGTTTGTAGGTGGGAATCTACAAGATACTCCAATATAAATTATTGTAGTTACTTTTCGGCTGTTCCTGCACAAATATATGTATATACTTATTTTGTGATCGACATGCGCGGATATGTTCCTAGCATGTGAATTGTGAACCTAAAAAGTCTGTCATGAATACTACAATGCTGTAATATGTATGTAAGGTTATCTAATTACTTATTTTAATGTTACCTACGTTTTTCAGTCTTGCCGTTTTTGCCTAGTCATAAAAAACGACGGGAAATTTGTAAAATGGGAATTTGTATGCGAGTTAAAATAGAATCCATTAAGGTCTGGACGTGTGTCACGCTTTTATTACCCTGAAGAATTTTACTTTGACATTTTTGCACTTGTACAAATATTTCGTCATTATCATCTTGTATTGAGCCTGTAGCATTAAGCATTGGGGAGTAGAGTGGTGGTAGAGCAAACCATGCTGTAGATTCTTTAAGCAATCTCTTAGGAAGTGGAACATACTTGTACTCGTTAGTACTTTAGAGGAAGATGAAGTATCAATAAGAAGCTACCAATACTATATAGATAAGTTATGTAATTAAGAACTATAGGAAGAGAAACTGTTTAAAGGCTTTAGGTAGCAGTTCTAATGATGTGCGAGCCAAAATCTTTGTCGCGTGCCGAACCGAATCCAAGGAGTGCATTTTTTCCCTTTATTTTTTGGCTGCGACTCGTGCCAACATTTCATTGCCTCCTTTTCTCCTGCTATTTGTTTTTATACATCTTCTTACTCTTTACATTGTGCACACAATGCTTAGCAGAGTTATATTTTGTGTACTGTAAACGTTCGTTTCTTCGGTGTTTTCAGAATCGAGCTACCTTTTGATAGGAGCGATGAGACTGACGAAAACATAAGGTGTGATGACTGGAAACAGAAGTGGATTCATCGTCTTCTTGTGTTCATTTCTGTCCGTTCAGCTATATTCGTGCATAGTCGAGTGCACAGAATTTTAGGGAATGCAATGGATCGTAGTCTCTTTGTTAAATTAACGCTGTCATTGCCCTACTCTGAACAAACACTGTTCACCAGCTCTGTACTCTGCACGGTTAGGTACACAGTTTAGGTGCATACACCAGAAACACCAACAGTTATCATATGAACGTATATAACAAAAAAGACAAGAGTCGGCCGGAAGTCAATGCTAATTAAGCAAGCTCGCATTATGATTCAGTCATTAGTAACAACTAGTGAGACACTCTATAGAAATTCATGTGCCAATGGAATAACTATGTTCGGGAATACAACTAATTTTGGAGGTGAAACAGAGAGATAGTAAATACATAAGTACATGTGTGATTGGTGCACTCATTCACAGACTCTGTACTTTAAGTTCATTACCATTTTTAAACATTTATATATTTTAGTGAAACCAAAATCAGACCTGCTAAGAGTATAGGTAACGTTTTAAATCTTTTTTGTGAAATTTATTTAATAGTGTAAAACTAAACCATTGATTTATCTATATTAACAGTCAGTTAGCTTCTGTAAACGAAACCGAAGACGAAATAATACACGTGAGAAACGGATTTCTCAATTATTTCTTCAGTATTGTTGGTCCACTCGCATCTTTAAATATAAAGTATATACTGTTATGATTACGATGATTTCAGATTATTCTTGTACACAAGTTATCATCCTCTGCAAATGATTTGACAGGTTTGATTTAGATCTCTCAAAATTGGACAAGGCAACGAACTCTGAATTGCAAACTATTTGTTTGAAGCATTCAGAAATTTTTCAAATGGTTTGCTAGAAAATGATTTTTTTCGTAGTTTAGGCTTGTCATTTCTTGTCATCCGACTGTTTATTGGCATAGCACTCATTTCAAGATCTTCAATTAGATTAAGTTGACGCTCCTCTTCAGTAACAGGTCCTACATTTCTAGACTTTTGTATATCTGCTTTAAGTTCAAAAAGGTGTCTCCTACCTGCGTTTTTATTGGAAAAAATACAATTTTCCAAGTTGACATTCTTTGTGAGAGCTTTCTCCATGATTACAACTTGACAAATGGCTGAAAATTTCGGATAATTCGCGGCAAGTTGAAAAATATCTTTTTTGGCTAGTCGCAGTGTTTCCACGACCGTCTCTGCTCTATAAGTGTTCTTGTATTCTTGATCATAGAAAAATGCTGGTAAAATTCCAAATATATTTCCAGCAGTGTAGCCCCGAGTAACTTTGAAGCGCCCTTGAAAGTTCCGGGCATACGACGCAACTTTTCCTTTAAAAACAATGAATAGACAGTCGCCATATTCTCCTTGAGTGACAATGGACACACCAGGCAAATACATTGAGTACGCTACTCTGGCACACACTTGTGTCAGGAAAGTCCTGTCTCCAACTTCGGAGAATAACCGAGCCTGTATTGAAGAAGCAGAGAAAACATGTGAAAAAACATATTTAAATGTTTAACAACATTGTTAACAAGTGAATCAGTGACCTTGCTCAAGACACTGTGGTAGAGACAGTAGCAAACATCAATTCGAAGTGTTTCTGGGAGAATATTCGTTATCTGGTCGTATGGCTTCCCGCGACATCCATTCCAAAGCATGAGGAAATAGGCTGTTACATTATCTTGCTGTCTCTTCGACAAGCCAATATTTGCAGTATGTTTCTATAAATACATAAAAATGGACGATGCATTTTAAAGCTGACAATTTAAGTGTACATCTAATTAATTAGCATTATTTGTACGTAATAGGTTTACCAAAAGCAGGCTGATTTGGTACATGAATTCTCTTGAGCTTTTATTTAGGGAGGCAAATCCTGCTGAAAAATGACTCATTATGACTGAAAGAATGAATGCACCACAAAATATTGTGATAATACCAACACCCATTTCCGAAATATTCTGAGGGGCCAAATCACCGTAGCCGGTTGTACTCTGAAGACAAATGTTTTCATTCTCTAAGCATTGGTTCGACTAGGGATTTTATTGAAAATTTGTGAACAGAGAGAAAAAAGAATTTTACGCACCACAGTTGACACAACCCAGTATAGAGAGACTATGTACCACTTCCAAGACTCTTCTCCGTGATACGGTGTTATTTCTTCCGACGATACATCTAATAATCATTATCAAGTTCTAAGTAGCAATTAACCACAGCGTCAGCATGCAAAATATCAAAGTTTTTCCTTACAAGCAGCCGTCCATGTCCCTTCTTTACACACGGGTTGCCCATTCTTGTCCAAATTGCAGGAGGATATAAGGTAAAATAAGCAAGCCAAAACGTGAGCCATAAGTAAAAAGGACGAGAGGGATAAGGTAATTTTGAATCGAAATGTGGTCATGGAGAAATCATTTTTCTTTTGAAGTTGTAAGCGATAATAACGTACCTGTAAATGACTACATTTGTAAAAGGCAATTTCTAATAATTTTTAGCAATTCCTTTCAAAACATAATTGTAGTTAAAACATGACGAACCAAACGAAGAATTCTGATAATTATGAAATATTTGTATCTAAAATATCCCAATATTTCAATCAATTCATATGGTAAAGTTGTAAGTACATCAAGGAAAAACAATGTTGGACTGAATATATATCTATTCCAAGCAAAAAATTTGAATATCATGCTTATTTGATTGTATTTAGTTCGTTGGGTAGTTTGCAATGTATTTCACATACTTTGAAATAATTTCCTTGTGTATTTTACAATAGCTCATATCCTCAGTTTGGAAGGGCGTGAAAAATTGTAGTATTATAAAAATGACCATCAAGATTTCAAAAAATGCAGATATGAAAATAATTGAGCAGCCGTGGCAGTGAAAGCTGAAAATGTACAGGGCTACGCCCGTCGAGAAGTAGCAGTACCACGTTATAATTGTCATCACCAGCTTCATGAAACCACAATTTGGATGAATGAGCCAATTATTTGATTTCGAGCTGCAGAACATAACATTTCGTTTAAATATTTTGAAAACGATTTATATTTTACTTAGAAAAACGTTTCTCACTTGCACACCGAGGCTAAATAGAAAAATGGTAAATAGTTGTCTCTGTTTCCTCTGCCACAAAGTCTACGTTTAACACTTTGGTACAGTGATACTTTTTCCTGTTGCCCTTCCTTCTGCAAGATAGGTGGTTCCCTTGAATTGATACTTTCTTGAATATATACCGTTTTCCTACTAATATCTGCAGTTTCTTCAAACATTTCGTCTGTTGGGAGCATCAGTCGTGTTCGTCTCATGCGAGCAACATCCCGCTCAAAGATATCTTGGAAATGAGATTTCTCAAGCTTTTCCTCGAAGGCTCTTTTAATTGATGGGTAGCATTCTATGACAGTGGCATATCCCTCTTGACTTAATGTCAATACTTCAACAGGTGTTGCAGCCACCACACTGAACTTCCGAGGCATAGAATACAACATCGACATTTCCCCGAACGTTCTGAAAAACAATTTATCATTGAAATGTATTCGATGTTATTAATTCATCGTGATATAGAAATTTGATAAACTCACTGTCCTGGG
Organism: Plutomurus gul; assembly: GCA_019776185.1. Classification (NCBI taxonomy): domain Eukaryota; kingdom Metazoa; phylum Arthropoda; class Collembola; order Entomobryomorpha; family Tomoceridae; genus Plutomurus; species Plutomurus gul. The sequence goes on along the minus strand of JABASC010001479.1, from coordinate 2,863 downwards.
TTCAAATTCATTACGTATTCAGAGTTCTCATCAAGAAGCCAAACACTTCCTTTAGTGATAATAAATAAATCGTAATCCATGTTTCCGCAACGAATAATATGTTGTGCACGAACGTAATAATATTTATTAAACTGTGTGCACAAAGCCCTCAACGCATGTGTACTTAGACCTTGGAACAATGGAACCTACTCAAAATTTGAGTTTAAATCGTTTGTTATTTATGAGCTTTTGAAGGACATATTGGAATATATTGAAGGTTTTATACAAATACACAATAACCGATGCGATTCGTTTCCCGACAAACTCCATGAAAATATCTGCTTTGAGATTAAAATGTAAATCTGCAAATTCCAACTTTGGTTGATAGCATTTCGACATCATCCACGTGTGGTAAAAGTAAACCTTTACTGAACTAAAAGTAAAATGAATTCAAAATCAAGTGTTTTCAATAATGCCTTATAGAAAGTAAATTATTTTAAATTGAAGTGCACACTACATACTAGATAAGTTTGGGATGAACTTTTTCTTTTTTCATTATGAATAGAAGTGTATTCATGCTGTCTGTGAAATCGTCTCGCATTGCTTCACTGTCGACTTCTGCCGCAGTTATATCAGAAATGATACACAAGGTAATAACGTACCCTTAAACACAAAGACAAGAATCGCGGTTTATTTATCTCTGAAATCATTCATCAATACATTAAACTGCCTTTACTTTCTTTAGGTACATTTATCTTAATCATACCAAATACCATCATAGCAATCATAAAGATTAGTTCTCCTCGATTCAATCTTGATCATATCTCCATAACCGACAACAAGAACCACTTGTGTCACATAATAGATACCAACAATCCATCTCTCCAAGAAAATGTCCAAATAATCATTAACATGTGGATCATCTTCTATAAATTGAAAAATTCACTTTGCATTAAATACTTTTTAAGTGAATGTGTTCAAATGATAATTCTGTTGGAATCTAATTATGTAACCCCATTTAGCAGTTGCAAATGTATCGTCCAAACACCATGGTAGTCTATACTGGTCACCCTCTTCCCAATCTTTTACTGGATATGGACATCCCAAATACAGCGCTACTGCTGCGAAGGAAGTACAAAGCCCAGCAGTCATCAACACATAGAGAATTACTCTGAAAATTGTTCGAAATCATTATCGTGAAATTATTGTATTAAATTACATTCACTAGTTAGTCCGATTGATACGATTAAAAGCTTACAGTATAGTGCCTCTCATTTTGAATGTACATTGGGCAATTTTGAAAATAATCGGCAATCGGAAAATCTGTCCCAAACGAGTCCAACGAAAACAGGTGTACCTTAATAAACGTAGTTTCAATATGTAGCTATACATTTTGTACGCTATGGATTCGAAAGAGTGCTATATTGATTATTACCACGTTGCTCCAGGTCCGTAACCAGCAATGTTTGTTCCTCCAGCAAAAACTACAAGTAATTCATATGGAATACAAAGTAGTGCATCTAGGAAGAAACTTCCGCTTGACATGTATCTCATAGACGTTTTAAGTGGGTGGGTAATGAGGACATTATTGGCGGAAAAATATCCCCAGTGGAATTTTATGTAACTAAAAGTCAAAACATTCATATGAGACAGTTAGCAAAAACATCAGAATCAGCAGAACACGTATTACTTACATATCCATGTAGTTGATCAAATCTAAAATGACTTGTGCCACTCGAAAATGGGGATCTCTGTACCAACAGAAATGTTCCACCAGCAAGAAAATTATTGTACAGAAACTTACAATGCTAATAAAGCACTTCCACAATTTAGCAAATGTTCCGACAGGATGCACCGTTTTCGGCATAAGGAAGAATCTGCATTTAGCAAATAGACAGGATGTAAGTACACCTGTTAGTTACAATCCTATCCTTTACCTGATTTTAGGTGTTATCATTTCAAATTGTGTACAGAATTTAATTTTAGCTAATTAAGATATGCAGATTAACCTCCAAAATATTTTATTGATTTTATTAAGTTTGTTGAATGGTTTCATATATTCCTCGTAAGTGCATCTTTCATGTGTTCCATGCTTGTTCCTGGGTAATTCAGTCCAGGACGGGATGTAAATTGGTGCGTCCTCAAAAATCAATGTGTCATCGTAAGAATCGTACACCTGTTGCATAGCTTCTACACGGGGACCCATTTTGCTCTAAGGAAAACAAAATTGCAACTTGTAGACACAACATGGTGCTACGCTAAGATAGTCATTCTTCACGATGCTGTAAAAGGATTTTACTATAAAATCACTTGTTCAAAATAACATTATATTAATTACATAATCTACTTGTGCGTGTACGTAACCACCTACTGTATTCTTATTTACGCTTCAATGATAAAAATTTCTGCACTAAAGGTGTATATTCTCATGATTACCCTCTCTTCTGTGACCCATTCTAATGTATCCTCTTCATACATGAATGCGTTCTGGAAGTTATCCCAGTCAATAGACCACATGAGACAATCACTAAGCGTCCTTATGTTGTACGCACTTGATTCTCCGTACAGCAAATCTACAGAACAAAAGAAAATTCACCTCACTCATTCATTCTTCCTTTTCGCATATGTAGGATAGGACCACACAATGAATAGGTTTTTTACTACTTACCCGATAGACCAAAATGACCAGAAGCTTCAATAACGTGTTTTATATCTGTATTTTTAATACTGGTAACAGCGACCGAACCTTATGACAATAAAAATGTACAATCAAATACTGCATAACTATTTCATGTATTGGTACCGCATATACAACGTCTTACCATCGACTGTACTTTTACTTCTGTCGAATTACTGCGCAGTTATACAAAAGTGTAGTCGAAAG
>JABASC010001478.1:0-23131 GCA_019776185.1 Plutomurus gul | reverse complement strand
GCGATATGAATTTACTTATATGTATTATATAAATTTACATGTGCCCATTATATGAATTTTCTTAGATGAATTTAAATGGAACCCTTTTCCATGCTATTTAGTAACTAAGGTGCGTAAAGAAAGTTTCGCATATAGCCTTGTAACTTTAAACTTCATGTTTTTCCAACCGTGACAAATCTGTCCAGCTTTTTAACAATAGGTTTATAAAGGTACAAGATGGATCACTGATTTCACATAAATCAATATTTGTAATTGTAAAATTTTATTTATTTTTTCGAAGCATAAACACGTGTTTTCATTAATACATGCTAAAAAAGTCATTGCAGTAAGGTAGACTGGCAAAACAAATTACGGGAATATTTATTTCTACAAGCGACGCTATTAAAGTAAGGTAAATAAGAAGTAATAAACATGCCCATCGTGTTTCATGCATTTAGCAATAAAAGTTCTGGTATTCAATTTGAGTCATAAAATTCTTTTATCAATGATGTCATCGTGAGTGCAAATTGCAGTAGGTTGGAGCTATTAATAATACTTACCTATGTGGCTTGACTAAAGAATTCCGAATTTAATAACATTGACTTTTTCATCTGCACATTGACTTCAATACTTACAAAGACATCTGTAAAAATGAACTTTGAGTAACTAAATTGATTTCACTAAATAATATACGTGTAAAATTTAGTAAAAAAAATTTCCAGTCATACATTTAACGTTTTAGCATAGTCGTGTCATCGTACTGTTAAGACAATACAGCATCTGTGCCATAGGCAATCTGATTGCAATGTGGTTACAGATTTAATTACATTAAAAGTGATGACTACATGCTACGAAAGATGTTGAATGAAAAACTAGTAGGAGTATGTATACATATTGCTTGTACGTATGTATCTATTGTTTTGTCATAAAATGATCAACAAAAGTTCATTTATTTAATGATCTATCCGGTGTCTCTAAAGCTGTCGTTATCGTGAAATGAATGAATAAAATTTAGAGTACTGATTACAAATTATAAATCCTACAAATTATGGAGAAGAGCTACGAATAAATCTAAAACAAAGTACGAATCAATATCCCATTTCACAGTACTTCGCAATCACAATTGCAAGTTTGTGAAGCAATTTGCATATAAATTATACCTTGGATGTCTGCTGTGTGGATGCGTATTTAGCAATGACGAAGCGGTAGCGGTTGACTGCACTCATCCTTGAGCCTTTACAACTTTATGCTTTTGTTATCACTTTTGAAAATGCTTAATATGAAGTTTATTATTCTATTTTAAGAGAATTGTGTCATTGTCAGAGTCGTGGTAAGGGAACTTAGCGACCAGAGGCAAAACAAATTTTACGGCCCACATTAACAGTCATAAAACAACAAGCTTCGGTCCACAGGCCAAGAATATTTAGAGAAACTTGCATTGTGATTAAAGAGATATTCATTTCCAATTTGTACGTTTTGTAGCGGTTGGCTCACGGTGGTTTTATTTGATTTAGTCCTACACATAAAATTTATTTCGGATAGTTTATCTATATCATATTATGTACTAAAATATATTTACGTAGGACAAATTATTTCTATGTGGCGTTCTACGTGTATATTTCAAATATAAATATTTTTTGGATTTTTAAAATTATTGTCTCCTTTGCTTGCTTTGAGTCTTCAGTGAAAAAGCCATCTGCCAAAATTGCATTCAATTTCAAGATTTCACTGATAATTTTTAACATAACATTCAATATTATTGAGGCAATCAATGCAAGTATCACAATCATAGGATTTTTATTTTTCCACGTGTCATTAAATTACAGTACAATATTTTAATTTCTTTAGCGGCTTACCATAAGTAATTCAGCAACTGCATGAATCGGTGAATAATACGGAAAGTTAGATATGGGCCTAACACGCAATAATATCGTTTTACTGAAAAGATGACTCAAGCAGGGACATTCAGGAGCATGCACGATTTGTCCATAAGTTGAGAAAGGAATGAGGTCACTGTCCAAGTGTCGGCTTCCCACAATTTTACTGAGACATCTCTCTTCCGATTAGTTGCACAGCACACGTATCCGAGTATGTTGCAAAAATTCTATATATATATATACATTTCTCATCCATTAAGTACAAATTGGTAATTTTACTCAATTGCCACAATTGCTTTATTAGAAAAAAGGATTCTGAAATTATATTATTCCATTCCATATGAATTTACAAATCAGTTTAAATTATTCGGTATGCTGGTAAATAAGTATAAATACACGTGAGACATATTTAGTTATTGAATAGCCAACTGAGATTAGTGGACAGGAGAGAATAGGGAGCAGGAGCGAGCAGTTGTTTTTGTTCTATATATATACGCATTGTTAGTAGGAGGGCTTTGAAGGAGGAAAACAAGTGCTTCTGCAAAAGGTAACAGCGTACGAAGCATGAGAATAAATACGGATCGTTCTAATAAAACGATTATCTCTATTTTCGCAAAGCCTCCGCCGGTCAACAGAACATTAGCAGTCAGACTCAGTCACTTATTCAGTGTAGCAACTGGCAACGTAGATGGAATGCAAAAGGCGACATGCACTAACCTTCCTACGAGTTTTGCAGGAAAGCTGCAAAAGCGTTTCTAGCCTATCTCACTCACTGACTGATAATACGGAGGAGAGAGTACAGCCTATATGAGAGTGTACACACAGTATGTACTTACGTACAACATCATCGGTAGTTCTTTCATTGCACTGTGACTACATGTAAGAATTCCATTCTCGTAGTTCGTAGGTACAGCACCTGCCTGCCTGCCTGCCTACCTACTTGAGAAAATTCAAGCTGTGGTATTTACAACAGTAATACCTGTACATGTCTTGCAGTGCATTACACATCACAATGCAAAGTCAGCATAACAAACGGGCACATTACTTACTCTGCCAAATAAGTGAGCTAGACTGTTATTTTTGCAAGTGAACTCATGCTTGCTCCAACACCTGCTTTCTACTAGCTCGCATCTATCTATACGTTCGTACACACAACCTAATAGGCATTAGAGCTGCATTACCTGCTTGCCTTTCGACCAACACGTACTTGTCAGGAGTACGTACCTACACGTAATGCACTTACCGTATGTTCTCTTCGCTGTGCTTATTAGTAACATGGATGGAATGTCATCTCATCTCTCCTTTGTTTGTGTGTTGTGTGTGTGTGTTGTGTGTGTCTGGATTTTTTGTTTTGCCTTTCGGTGCGCTTTTTTATTACCGAGACCATAATCATCCAACTAAAGTGCAAAATACACCGCTTTGAATTCCCAATAAAATTATGCTCGCTTTTGGAGAAAATTAGAAAACACTCTAATCAAAATTGAAAGCCCAGTAAATTATCACAAAGGAACACAGTGACTCGAATGCAAAGGCTGCTACACATGCACCACTACCAGGATGTCAGACATAGAAAAAACGCTTGTATTCGAAATACTTAAGTATGCGTGTATACTGTTAGAGCAACTGTCGAGAGTATAAAGAATGTAAATGAAGTTATACATTATGTACAGCGGAGAAGAAGTGAACGATTGTGACTTGGGAATTTGTGTGCACGTGCATAAAAATACATACGTAAAGGAATAGAATGGACAGATCGAGACTTCGTGCCTGCACCACTGTGAATGTGTACTTACAGCATCGTCCTTTCTACGTTCGCTGCTCGCTGTTCGCTTATGTAGATAGATTCAATTATTGCTATTAGTAGTGGACGAATGCAGCAAGGTTATATTATTGCTATTTAGTAACCACGGATTGAGAACTAGTATAATAATATTATATTATCATGCTTGTCCTACACTCTCGAATAAATACTATACGCAACCATGTATGGCTGCAATAATGGATGTGTGTCATCCAGCTCGGGCAGCAGTAGTAAGCCGATCACACAATGTACACATCGGGATTTCCTAATTTTCAACTTTGATTGAGCCTCGGAGCTGCGCTAAGTTTTTTTTTGCACATTTCCATATGTAAGCGTACTTCCTTGGCAAGATTAAATGAAAGCCGCAGTTGTTGAATCTCACGACATTACAAAGTGGTTAAATTATGCTTACAAAACTAATTACTGCTACATGTGCAAACATACGTGAATAGGAATAGGAATGTTCTTTCTTCTTCAGACTCCAATACATATGTATTCACCCCGTTCACATTAGTGCAGTACACTTATTACTACTATATAGGATAAATGGGGGGAAATGTTTGTTCCACCAGAGTCCACGGAGGTTCCAGTCGCACTGTACTCCAACAACGAGCTGCAATTAACAAAACGAGTATAAAGTTTGAACTTCAATCCACATATTTAGGAATTGGAGAGATAAGGAGAAGCCAGAAGTGGATATGAACTATTATTCTTGATTGACCGCTGTTTATACCTATAGGTACACTGTTCGTAATGTAATTGGGTAATTTTTACAGTTTTTACCTTGGAGCCCAGTGAATACGTGTGAATGATCATTCCTGGTGCATGCATACTCTGTCTGCAAAAATAATGTAGAAGCACTCACTCAGACCGCACTGTTTTTTTTAGAATAGGGCTGATGTCATTCCATTGGGTACAATGCGCACAAATTGAAGACATTAAAACACATGAATACGGGCAAAAGTCCCACCGACCATTTCTATTTCCGGCCACGTGGAATCTTCGCTCGTATTTCGTGTCCCACATCGAAACAAGTAACGGTTGTTGTAGGCGGCTGCTTCACATCTGAATTCTGAAGCCACGTCCGTGATAAACGCCGCTAGAAGACAGAGGCGACTGAGATGCTGTGTGTAGTGAAAACCGGGCACTGTGCAATCCCAGTCTCGGTTTCTGTCCGCGTCATGTCGCTCAGGAAGCGCCCACGACTTTTCCTCCCCGAGCACTTCTCTTGCCGAAGACACACTTACATGTGTATTGAAAATATTGTTGTATACATACTTTTCATCTGTTCACTTTGTTTTCACTTTTATCATGCAGACGATTGATTCCATCGTTGTTGAGTTGCAGGAATTAGGTGCGGGCACCGGATGTGACGAATAGAATCATAAATTAAAAAGATATTAAACCGGTAATATTTTTACATAAATTAAATGAATGCATAGAATTGCCGGAACACATACAGAGATATGCTACATAGTGATACATTGAGGGAGGTGGGGGACTAATAAAGCAATAGACGAATTTAGACGAGACTACAATCGACTGCAGGTGGGGGAAAGACGAATTACCAAGAAATTAGGACTACGTGTTCTTTGTACATAAACTTGTATTGCCACTAGTTACTTATTATCGGAGCGAGTGCTCATTCATTAAAACGGGATAAAAATTCCTCTCGTATTTGGCAGTCAGATGAGCGCACACGCAATTTGCATTTTTCTTTAAAGTACAATGCTACCAGTACACTTTAATTATTGGAGCGGGATTTTTAAATTCTTGGACAGAAAAATGATGACAATGAACAACTTATGAAAGATTTCTTTTTCGCAATGAGAAAACTAGAAGTGTGCACAGGAGAGCCATTGGAAGAGATTCTACACTCGGAGAGGAGCAAAGGCTGCTTGCTTACTTACTTACATTTGCTATCTCGTAACTGAGGCAAGCAACAGCAACCATGTGTGGTGCATGCATTCAGTTTGAGAATAAAACTGCTGCCTTTTCTAAATGTAAAGCAAGCTTGGGTTATAAACTACGATGGTAATCTACAAATGAATCTCTCCATCCATCTCACAATCAGTCGGTCCGGATGTGATAAAACAGAACAGAGTTCAAGCTCAACTCCCAAAGTAACTTAATGTAATTTAGCCAGCTTTGCATTACTTGCCTCAGTTCTTCTACGACTGAACAATCTTAAACTGAACTGCACAAAAGTAATACTAAGGCTCTATATAATTGTATATACTAAAAGTCACCAGCCAAACTAGTATTGAATGAAGAAAGCAAACGTTAAGCGTCGAATATGTACTATTTTCTAAAATGCTTGTAGTCTACTAGGATATTTAATTTCAGAGGCTCTAAAATGAACAACAGAAAAACTTGATAAATTACCCAGTCCTTCTTTCAATGCTCATATATTTCATTCATGATCATGAATTGTAATGCGTGGAATGTATGGAATACATGTAAACCACTCATTCAGAAACACGGGCAAGAAATACTTACATATTTATATGCCATACTTTTTCAGCATTTTTAATTTTTACACCTATAACCACTTATATTTTCAATAATAACATTGTTCAGACTTCCGGCCGGCGTTGCACTGATTTTTGCAAAGTCGACCGACCATTGGACGAACACTGTCTGCTGGTTTCCCAGCAGCGACCATTTTAAAAAATGAGGTGTGCAGGACGTCTTTTGACCCTGGCAGATGGGTGAGCGATGCCCATGACTGTTCTTACGTAAAAGACTTTATTTCATTTGTTGGTAATTTCACGGCAGCACCGGTTCGTTCATTTCCTCGTTTTACCTGAATTCGTACGGTTGAGCACATGAATTCAAATGGTGCAATTCCTATATAGTATCTGCCTTTATATGTAGGTATGCTCATACGGCCGCTGTGTAATATGAATGTACACAGATTGCTATACTTATATCTCTGTGTTATATTAAAGGTATAAGAAGTAACTTGGCCAAACTTAACTTGGCGTATCTTCTTGTGGTTGTTGTCAGTTACAACGTTCAAGTTTGCTCTTCAAGTCCTCTTTCAATATTCTCTTCGTTCCTTACCGCCTCCTCCTTATGAGTACGTATCTACTACGTATACAGTGTATTTCATGGAATACATTGTACACAGAATGCACACGGAGATTTCTACTAGAAGTAACCATGTAGTAGTAGCTGTATAAGTCACTATCTGCAAGACATATCTGCAATAGTACTGATTGTGAGTAAAAATGAACACATGACTTGAAACTCACATCAAAAGGCACATAATACAAGTATATAATCACCTGAGTTCGTCCATTAACAACATTCGTAATACACGGCATAAAAATTTAATGAACAGCAATCCAAGTCAAGTCAAATCCAATCGAAACACTCATCTGTACAAACTTGACGAAGGCCGGAAGTGTGCTATCTCAGTCATTACAAGTAGTAGTAACGAACGGAGAAGTACATTTAATAGAAATAGTAATAGAGATTAAGTGAAAAAATTATTTCGAGATTCTCTACGAAAAGGCAGGCCTTTGTTTGCAATTCGAGGGAATTCAATTGCTCCCAGATTGAGAACAGTAAGAAAAGTAAAGAATGCACTCGAGAGGAAAGGAATGTCATGCCGCGTTCAGTATACACACTTTAAACACACAGACACACACTCACCGTACGTTGTACAGTATTTCTACACGGTAGTCGTAGTAATGTTTAATATCAATTCAGTCCAATGATCCTCTCTCTCTCTCTCTCGAATCATCTTACTTACTTGTCAGTGTCCAGTGTTATAGATATTGTATACAAGGCACGATCAATAAATGAGCGAGTAAGTAGTTGACTTACATTCCTTAATACTAGTAAATATTACTACTACTAATACCATTCAAGATTATTAGTTTATCTCCGTGTATTTACTACTAGGATACTTGTTGCGCTGAATAAAATCTGTGTGTGCACTTTGTGTACGTATGTTGTTACACGAGAAGAGTCTCGTTCTAATGTAATATACGTGTAGTAATGTAGCGTGATACTAGAGCAGTGACAGAATAATATTAATGTGTGAGTGGTAGAAGTCGGTTTGGCAAAAGTAGACGAGTGTGGAGCACAGAAGAGGAGTCAGACTCAGAGACAGAGAGAGACAGAGAGATGAGATGTGTTTGCCGTGTTGATTGCAAGTGGTCTGCTCTAGTGCTGCGTGTGTATGGTGTCTGTGTGTACGCTGAGCGAGCGAGGAGAGAGGAGGCTCGAGTGATGAAGACGAAACCGCAGGACAGAGCCAAGTCAACTGATGACTGAAGGAATGAATGAATGAATGAGGGAATGAATGGGTTAGTGTACAGGAATGTTGCGTTCCTATGAAAATCACTGTGTCGGAACAATAACTGTAAGGCTTGGCTTCGTTGCCTTGCTTGCCATGCCTTCTCTCGTCTCTTAGAGATACCTTCCAAGTCTGTGTCTCCACACTCGCATCTCTCTCCGTACACCGTACACATTACACACTACACACAAACTTTTCTATGAATGAAACACTTGACTTGGCTTTACTTCATTTCATATATATCCACTTTTTACTACTACTCCCCACTCCAATATTTGTACGAATTCTAGTAACTAATGCAACTAATGTGAACTATTTGCAATGCTCTGTCGCTCTCCAAGTTGTTCTTCCACAACTGGCAACACGATCCTCTATCGTGGCTCTGTGTGTATTTTATCGCATTTCCCTCATTCATCATTAACGCATCTGTCTATTCTTAAAAGAAAATATTTGCAACCTATGTATGTAGTTATGGAATGTAAAAGGTTACCTGTTCAGAAGCTCCTGTAGACTCACCGGCTTACGAAAATGGTTTTTGCCTTTAGATGGTGATTCTGTAAGTTGTGGCCTTTGATTGTCGGTGAGATGTTTCCTTTGGTCTTCTGGCAAATGGACATCCGACATAGCAATTTTGAGAATACAATAATAGATTTCCCATAGCACTGGCATTCTTTTTTTGTTTGATTAGAATACGAGAGAGATTCTGTCTTTTGTGTGGGCTCTGTAGATTGTTTAAGGTTATGTGAGAATTCGATTCGATTCATGTCTGTTGAAAGATGATAAGTATCTGTGACGAATTGGCTAAAGTGACGAAAGAGAGAGAAAGAGTGAGAGATAATCGTTCACAGGCCAGACACTGAGAGGAGATTCACTGAATCCGATTCAATTGTAAGCATCCACCTCAACAGCCAAAGAAGACAAACAGTAGGGGGGCTACAAAAAAAGCGCCAAAAGACTAAATGAGCACTTGAAGTCGGTGGTTGATGAATACTAAAAATGTATTCGTATGTACTAAACGGAATTAGCACTTGGCTGGCACGCCATTAAAAAATTCGAAATCAATGCCATTGGCACGTTGCGTTGACGGTTCGTAATAGAGAACAACAGCAATAAACTTTTGGTGAATGTCGTCGACTCTGGTGCGCGTAGCGTGCATCTGACTGTTTCTGTGGACTGCATGGAGCAGTGGTAAAAGGTAGGCAACAATTGAGGTTAACTTATCACCAGAGAAGAATTTATTGCTTAGAGTCTGTCTTTAGAGAATGCCATCGTGAGAGTCAAATATTAGCAGCCGGTCAAATTGCAGACACGTAGTCAACTTTATCAGCATTAATACAGTGGGCGACGTCAGTTCTCACAATCAGTGCCACGATGGCTGGAAAAAATTCTTCAATATGAGTCGTCGTCGTTGGAATGTTGGCTGTGTGTTTCTCTATATGTTCTCGAAGAGGTTGAGACTTGCAACAAAAATGACGTGTTGTGTGTAATGTGAGAGTGAACTCGAACACGAACTCAAGGGCAAAAATGTAGATAGGAAAGGGAAGTTCTGTCACGACTCAACGGGGAAAATGTAATGAAGTTCAGTGCAGAAATTCTATTGGAATTATTTTAATTGTAACAGTAAAGGCTTAAGTACGCTGCTACTGCTGCAAATATGAGAGTGTGTACAGCTGGTGAACATTCGGAGAACAAAAGACTAGTGGAAATGCACAACGATAGAAAAGTTTGGGAAAAATGAGACGAACTGTATAAAATTGTGAACATTTATTTAATCACTGAAAGAATCAAATGATGGAAGTATGTACGTTGTTGGCTTTACTCTCGGGATATATTCAGTGTGCAGAGTAGCAGGCAGGTTGTGTATTGGGAAGAGTGAATGAGTGAATGGTATCATTTGATGATTGCTCTGAAGACTAAATAAATATGACGGAGAGATAAAGGAGTTGTTGGTAGTAGGTGCACATTGCACATGAAGGTAGTAAGGTTGATGGGTTGCTAATTGAATCGCGTAGTAGTCAGTGGAAGAAAAAACCCTAGGATTAAAACCCTCAAGAATGACGTGAGCAGCGTGAGGGTGGTTGAAACTAAAATCTGTGAATGAAGATGTATGCGTGTGTTTGTGTGTCTGTGTGTGCTCTCTGTATAGGAAGAGAGTCGGATGTAGTAACACGGAATGAGGAGGACGAGAGTCTGATGAAAGGAAGATGTTACTAATTCGAGTGATTGATCGAAAATGAGACAACAAATGCGAGACTTTGGGGCTGTTGTTGTTGGTGTGGTGGTGTTGTTGTGGTGTTGGTGGTAGACAAAAGCAGACTGGACTCGACTTGACAGACTGGACGAGAATGTGGGATTGACAAGGCAAGACAAGGAAGGCTGCTAAGACAGGATGTAAAATGAATGTAGTCTAGTCTGCTCTTGTTCAGAGCACATAGAGCGGAGACAAGCAACAGTCCCATGTCAGAGAACACACAAAACTTGCATATCTACACTAATATTTATTATCTACATATATACTTGCATACAGTCTGTACAGAGCACAGGCATGGTCTCTCGAGTGGAATGTAGTAAGGAGTGAGTGTAGGGTAGGACGAACTCCATACTACACGCCAGTTTACGTGGCTTTATGGGCCTTTCGATCTGTACTACTACTACATACAACAACTACTACTACTACTACGTGTACAACCATCTCCATTAATAAATAGAATGCAGAGAGAGAAGAGTAAGTCAACCATATAATACTCACTCAACACTACATCAAAATGTTACAGCTACAAATACAGATTCCTATGTACTTCAAGCTGGCTCACTTTGGCACCTGTATTATACTTTGCTGTTTAGCAAAGAAAAGAAATGGCCAGAAATTTACTACCACCTTGCTACCACTACTATTATTAAATATTAATCATAGAAATGGTAGTGGAAGTGTGAATATAGGCTGTTGAAATTGGTGTACAGTGAACTTGAATGATCAGTGAGTTAGTCCGCTATATGAGGAAGGCAATAATAGTTAATGAGTGGCAGTGGCTGCAGAAGGGAGCCAGAAAGAATATTATGAGATGAGAATAGCCAAGCTGAAATATGCGAATCGGAATTTACGTGGTTAGCAATTAACAGGAATTTCTTGTGAAGGTATTTCTTTGAGGATTCACAGAAGAGATTAGAGCAGAGTTATCACACGGCCAGACAGTTAGTCCCTCGTAGGTAGGTAACCGTTAAAAAGAGAGATGCTGTGTACAGTGTACACTGTACATGTGGTTAAATAGTTAGCTTATTGTTAGTTAGCTAGCTGTAGGAGTAAATGCAGCCTGTATTCATTCCTTTGCATTGTGTGCTTTTCGTTTGCTTTCCTTGTGTTCACAGTCATTTACTTGCACACAGGTAGCCAACCAAACATCTATCAGTACATATTACCTGAATACTTGTGGTGTGTCGTATTTTGTATGTAGACTGTGCACTAGTCAAGGTAGTTAGACGGCATGTAGGTCCATTCCACGCAGTACGTACGCTTTTTAATATACATCATGCTCTAAACACTCTTCCTTATACTGCACTCACTCACAATCAGTCAGTCGAATACAGACTACACATGTAATGAGTGTGGGAAGGATACGAGAGGCCATAATATTAACCTGTATATACATTATAGATATACACGTTTTTAGTGCCACTATAATGCTCCGCATCACCATTGCATTGCATTTCTTGAATTGCCAAAACTACCATTGACCAACAGACTTAATAATTTAAATACTACTAGAAAAAGGTTAATCCATTGCAAAGCATGCATTTATAAAATATCCGTATTCCAATGAATGAATAAACGACACACAATAATAATATGGCCTGACAGAGGTTACATTTACTACAGTGCATACACAGAATATATGTACACTGGGCAGTAGTGCAGGTAAGAAAAAGACAGAGTAGAAGATATTACTATATATAAGAGTATAGTATCAGATTGTATTAGCATAAGACGGAGTGGCAATAATATCTACAGACGTGGAATGATAAGACACAAGGCATCGGACAGCAGACAGACGAGAAATAGTCAATCAGACAACTGCAACATTGAATGCTATGGCTTATACGGCAACTATGAAAAAGATAATGTCATTATTGAATGTTAAGACTCAGCTTCGGGTGAATACGTGCAGGGATTAACATTGGACACAATGGAGATTCATTCACTGACACAGTGAATTTCTAAAGCAAAGGCAGAGCACAAGAATTTGATGTCTGCCGCATTACTGCATACTTTTATGTATATTATATTCGTCTTTGATATGATTCGTATTACTGCGAATATTCTACTTTCAGTGCAGATGCATAAAATATTAACCTTGTCAAACTGGCTCATTGCTTATTAGCAGTAGTGGTAGGAGCAGCAGCAGCAGCATTGAGGATATAAAATAAACATTATTATAGTCAACACATAATGTACGATAGGTGGCTAAATATTACATATTTTCGACTTTCCTCTATCTCTCTCTCTTTTAGACACACTCACTATTTCGGCTATAATATTTATTGTAAGCATAGACTGAATGACAAAGTAGTCTTAAGACTGTGAGTACGTGTTAAGCTATTGTAATTTAATTAGGTAAGTCAGAACAAGTATAAGTAAGTAGCAGAGGCTCATAGGATGAAATAGAATAGTAATAAACAGATTCTTGTGGGGGTAAGTTGAATGGAAGAGTGCACGAAAGCAGCTGACAAGGTAGACCATGCACAGAGAGTTAGTTGACTGTGGGAGATGTACTGAGAATTTCATCTGTGAACTGCTGGTGAATAGGTAAGCAGTAGACAGTGTCTACGTACGTACTAAGTAAGTAAGTAGCGACTTACTCGTTTGCTAACCAAGTTTAAATGTAATCCATAGAATTGTTGTAAGATATGTATTCTGTACAGTCTGTGTACTTGTATGTACTTAGGTAAGGATGAGAGTTCTAGGACGAGAAATTTGGGTTATATCCGCAATTCATGCATCTTTTAGAAAAAAGCGGATCCGGTCCGTTCTACACAGATTTTTTCATTATTCGCATTCAATTCACTCACAATCGTTCATTCATTCATTCCTTTTGTCCGTGTACTGATTAGCTGCAGATCGTCTTGTCTTCCCATGTCTGCCACTGTACAATGTCTGCTGTGACTACGTCCATTCATGTCCTATTAGATTCGAATACCTGGTGGCAAGTCACTATCACAACTATAGTAGAGAATGTCGCTGAAAAACAAGTGGTTTTCAACCGTGCACATTATCACTGCCTATAAGTCACCTATATAAAATATCAAAAGTCCCTATAATAGCACCAGATACATTCCTACTGTGGTCTCCTTACTTGTCATCTGTGATGTTCACTGTTCTGTGAACATTTTTTTCCTTTTTACATTATTTCTTTCCATCACGTCGTCAGCCAAAGCTCAGCTGCCACTTGCTTACTCGTTACTCACACAAAATCACTATTTTAATTTACAAACGAAATCATTTATACAATAAATAGCATCTGTGTGTCTTGCATGCATTTCAACCAGCACCATCTCTAACATTTAAATAATTCTTGTAGCATAATATTATGGCCACACAATGTATAGGGTTCGTACAGCATCACCATCTTGCAAATTATTAAAGGATTGGCAGTTCTGTCTTACAATATTCGCAAGTGTGTGGTTATAAAAGTTGCAGGGGCCATAATCATGCTTTTCAGATCTGCACTCCTCTGAGCTCAGTCAGAGTGATCTTCAAATTGATAAAATCTAATTTCGTTGTGTCATTAAGTGTGTAGCCACTGTATGTGTTTTAATAAGCACAGAGAATGTTGTTACAGAAATTGATACAAAAAATCTCATGTTATGGACTGGCCAAACTGATAGATAATTAATTAATTCCATTGATTCATTCTGCGAGTGCTGCTAAAATTTCTAGGGAAAAGGGTGACACAGAAAACTGTGAGTTGTGGCGATAAAATATTCTGTTGCTGTGCGGACGGACTGATAAAATGCTTGACGCTACTGATATCTGCATTTAAAACTGGAACTGGCAAACTCTTTTGCTCTTAGGGCAAACGATGCTAACAAAGTTAAACTATGGAGAGGCTGATGCGATGAGTTCATGCAGATTGTAAGCTTTTCTAAATGACTTTAAGCCCAATGTTGCCTTGGACTATCCAATCGGTAAACTTCTGATAGCACGTGCTCGCTCACAGACTCCTCTAATTCTACAACTCGCCATTTTCCATCATTGTCGCAACTCTTTAGTCGCTATCTCTCCACTTCTAAAGTAATTATCAAAATACCGAGGATACTAGGGATTTCAATGACAGTTGGGGAATACGTGTTTCCAAAGTATCACTCATGAAACAATTCCTATTCTTCAATGAAAAATTCATGAAGTGTTCGCAATAGATAATATTGATATTGAATTGTAATGCTAAATTGTTAGAATCCTACCAAAAATCATCTCACTTATTTAATTGTATTCGATTGGGTTTAAAATTGAAAATGTACTGCTTCAATAGGTTCATATATCTATGTATGTAAGTATGATCGTATTTGTACATTTTGAGTAATCCAATTTTGCTAATGGTATTTCCACAGCGAAGAGATTAAGACCAGTTACAACAATGAATGTATTCATTCAGATAACTAATCCAGCTAAGTCGTATGTATATGAATCATTGTCTAGTTTTTCGTGATGACATATGCACAAATTACTCATACGTAGCTCACTGAAAGGCTCATGTCCCTCATTCGGTTGCATTAACTATGAATTAATTCGTTTGTGGAATTATAATCAGCATCCTTGTTTACTTCAACTCCACAATTAACATACAAATTCTAATGTAATACATAAGCTGTATATATTGCGGCATATTTATAATTAGGAAATACATAAAGAAATATGGATTTATAGTTCACTGCTAAGATAGGAATTTAAGAATAATTGCAAATGAAGATATCCTTTGTTCCAGCATTGTACTGCTAGCTGTACCAAACATGAATAATGTATACATTTCAGTTAACAAGAGTGAGCATAAAATTTCGCTTAAACTTTGAATACTTTACAATCTTACATCGATTTCTATCAAGTAGGTCTACTTCTGTGTGCATTCATCAGTAACAAGCATTAAGCGAACATATTGGTGTTTCAATTTATGCATATCCTATTAGTATTTGTTAGTTTGTTTACAATAATTACCACTCCTGCCAACGTAGAGAATACTCCATTTCTGTTTCTTTTAAAAACAATATTCATTGCTAATGTTGTGTGAGAATGCAGTTGAAAATGAAGAACAAAGGTATTCCCATCCTCTAAATAGATCGCATATGTATAAGAAAGAAGTGACGTATATTTGTGATACCTTGTAACTTTTTGCAGTGCCTTCATTTTTCCTTTATTACATAATGTTAAGATGCCAGGCACACGTGTAACTTGATGGACGAAAAGACAAATACTTAGACCATGTAAGACTAAGCAATTTCGAGTCATGGCTAGTATTTTCACTTCATTGAGAGATGATTAATCGGGATTACACAGACCAATAAAGATTACATGCTCACCATAATGGGTACGATAACTGATACTGCCATATTTTACATTTGATTAAACAAGTACGTTCATATCTACAGATTAGAACAGCGAAGCGTCATCAAACAGATTGTTCCTTTGTATCTCTCTTACCTAAATACGACTCCTACACGTTGTTCCAAGCAATGGCCCCTTCTATAAAGCTCAAAGTACAAATAAGATTGTAAATGCAAGATACACGTGTGTTGTATTACTTGTATTTGTAGTGTTAGTATAAACCTACCTTCTAGCTACACCCTCAATATTTATATGCACAAGCGCTGAGCATACGATTAACAGCATGGTTTATTAAAGTTCACTTTCGGACATGAAATGCAGTCGATCCATATATTAAATGGAAAAATTGATTGAATCGGATTTCTGAAGAATTCAATATTTCTGTAATTGTGAAAAAATATGGAAAAATTCCTCAATGTCGTAATAAAATTTGGTTTTCGAAATTCCAAACTTAGAACTCTCTTGTTTACCCATATCTAGAAAAAGCATCCATTAAATCTAAAAATTAAATTGCTAAATTAAAACACATCACAGAATGTGGAAACAGCATTAAAACTGATTTATATTTTGGTAGCTGTAGTAAACAAGTTTTGGAATGAAAGTCTCCAGCTTTTTGTTTTATGCAATTAATTCCACCAAAATATTCGCCCAAAACTCTACTTGAAGTCTAGCACAATGAATCTATGTATTTATATTAATTCCGATTGTTGGTGTCAACCGAAACCCTGAAATGCGTATACTTGACATTGCGTCCACACCCACGTATACCACGTAGACGTAAGTATGTGCTCACGCATTTGGATATGTACTACTGCAATTAATAGAAACGAAATCTCAAATAGACACATCACGTTGGCACCTTACACAATAACAGCGCTAATAGTCAAATTACGTATTCACTCTGACAGACTCGTTCGCAAGAGCTTTCTCATTGCAAACGAAATGAAGTGATGAAGTGTGTATCTACATAACAATCTAAATGACGGGACTCGTGTTAGTATGTTATCCCTATAACATACCTTCTCATATGCCATGCGCTTCAAAAAACTGTAAGTACGCAGGAAGACGCCACATTTGCAGTCAACAGTCCGAACCAGAACTTTTATACAGCTTACCATTAAGAACAAATGCATCAACTAAAAGGAATGCATGCTTTGCGTTTCAAACCACAATATAAAAAATATTGCACACCGATTCTAACTTTTGTATATTAATTTTTTCTCTCACCTTCCTTATTACTAGTAGATCAACGCCGTTACGTATACATCATCTTCATTTCAATTTCATTCTTATTTTCATATATGGTATTGAAGAACAGCCTTGCCTTGATTCAACTCCTTTGTACAATTAAGTGTACGCTTTACGAACAGTATTAATTACTGTAGGAAAGATCTGCTTACTCGAGATCCTATTTGTGCAGTCACTGCAACAGTATCTCATTTATATCGTACTTTTGCAGAATTAGATACTATTTGCAATTATGATTGTATATAGCTTTCTAAGTACTTGTTTGTACACTTGTACATGATTTCTACATTGGAGAGCAGTGTTTACCATATTAAGTAAGTCATTTGATGTTAGCTTCCCATGAGTAGATTACGTTTTATTACTTAATTATTCTTTTTAAAGGCTGAAATATAGAAAGAGTGCTCTCACCGTAGGAAGCCAAACTTGTATTGTGCATTCGTATCTTATGGTCGTAGTACGTAAGTACCCATGTGGACTTCCTTTCAGGTGCTGCAATAAAAGATGGTGGTGGTGAGCTGAATGAGATTCCTTCCGCTTCGATAACCTCTGCAGAGGATTCTCTCGCACTCGTTTCGTTAATTATCATGCCTAACTTGAATTTTATCATTGATGCGTCGAATTAAATTGCGCAGAGCAGAAAAAAAAATCTTCCATCTTCTTTTGTCTCGGATGCAAACAAATCTAGGGAAAATAATACGTGCAGCCTCAATTGGGAATCATTTGCCATTACACTTAACTACTAGCATAGGTACTGAAGCTTATTGTTGTTAGTTAACTTTAACTTACATTTGTATGGTTTTGGATGAAAAGCGTGGACGCGATCCGGTAGAGAATGGCTTAAAATTCACGGAATGCTTGCATGACTTGAGTTGGCACGGAGTTGTTTGGTTGACTTAATTGGTGCTCCGAGAGTTGAACAGGTGAAACACAAATCATTGATGAGCTTACAGTCATGCAGTATACATACAACAAGAACACGGGAAGATTCTCCACTGTGTAGAATATAGTCCAGAGAGGAACACATGAGAATGACAAGAAAATCAGTGTCGGTTTGTCTGAATGTACAAATGAATAGCTTGGAGGATTGGAAACTAACAGAGATGGAAGAAACAGAAATTCGACATGAGTTGATTTTAATGTCTATGTGGTAGCAAGTAGTGATTGAGATACTGTGTGATGGTTGCATGCAAGCATTGTATTGTTTTGTTTAGGAATTAATGAATTGTATTGCGGTTACAATGATTGAGCGAATGGCTGGCTGGCTGGCTGGCTGAATGTATAAATGAATGAATCAAGTGTCTCTTATGACAGACGCGTGTTATTTTTCCGCTCTTATGTCTATCACATAATATTCCATTCATGGAATGGCACATCTCACCGTGAACATTGTTTCTAAGCCTGTAATGGCTTATAATGGAGTCTGTACTGGGCTCTGTGTTTAATACATGTGTTTATCTACTTGTCGATACTAAATGTGAGTGAGTCTATGCACAGATAACTGCTGGAGTTGTGTCTCTCTCTCTCTGTGTGTGTGTGTGTGTATGCACTCTGCTGCTGTGTATGGAGTTCAAAGTTCTGCAGATATAAAATGTTTACGCTGCAAATTCGTGGCTAATTTATAATTGGGGGCTAAAAAGTACGCGCAATTAGTAGGGACAACTGAAAAATTGAAAGATAAAGCTTGGCTGAAGCAGCGACAGCATTTACACACTGTCTGACATTTGCATGCAAGTGATAGCGTGCAAAATAGACTGTCCGCCGTTGCCTCCTCTATTTCACTGTACCAGTCAAGGGAATAAGACACAAGTGTATATTACACACTCACACACATAAAGCAGCACACACTCTCACCGAGAACGATGAAGATATGATGAACATTGAAATGGAGATTACCCACATCGTTTGGCTATGCAACGAGCAGAGTGATGCTAATGAAAATGAGCATCTGACTAATTTACATGCGTAATGAATTTGCTAGAGTTAATATTATTACATACAATTCTAATAGCCATTTGGCGAATTACATTAGCAACATATGTGTGCGCGGTTTGGCTTGACTGCATCCATTGTGTTGAGGACGACTACTGTGTACCTATTTTTTACGTTGCTCCGTTGCTCGTGGTTAATACTGGAATTGTGCTTTCAGTGTATACATATTTTCAATACATAGTCAACAGTAGTGCAAATTGTACTTTGTACCAGCCACATATAAATAACTAGGCCAAAATGATCTTTAGTTATTTTACGTAAAAATGTGATTTGAATGTCTGCAAGCTCTACTTCTTTCTGCTCTGTGCCAGCACCACGTATCTACTGTAACAGAATCGCCATAAGCTCTACGCATTAACAGCTCTCTGTCTCCACAATGGAATTTGCAATTCACATGCTACACGACGAATATGTACATACATACGCAAAGTAAACTGATAACAAGAATTATCCGTGACTTTCATTCAGACTGCAGACTCTGCACAAAAATACGATTTGTACGCGCAGGAATTTACATGTAAATAAATATGTACACTGTAATCTAAATAAGATTGATGTGTCGCAGTATTACTTATATTAATTATAGCATTCTGATGTCAATAAGATCCCCACATTGCTAATTACTAGTTATTTATTACTTTAAGTTAGTGGTGTCACTTGCAAAGTAGTGCAGTCTAAGCATTTAAGTGTTACGAGAGTTGCAGAGCTGTGCTAATCGTGATAGGGATAATGGGCAGTCTGGTCACGAAGAAGTGATGCCAATAATTGTCAAGTGTGTAACTAAATACACGTGGATTTTCCCAAATGTCTTAAGAGGCACTTATCCATTGGAGAGATTCATGTAATGTGCAGAAGAAGATTGGAGTGCTTCTCTGTCCGTGATGTAAAAGGAAATGTGTGTGGTAATAGGACACTGAATAGAATGACAGAAGGACAGGATACGTGTCAGTCGCCAAATGTAACTTATATTAAGACTATAGAGGTGATTCTGTCGTCGCGTCAGCAGGTGATTCATACTTTCGTTCGTCGGTCGTAGAGGACCAGCCCGATGCCCATCTGCTTGTAGTATTACTCGTCGTCACCTCGTACTGTTGGTGGTAGTACGTACATACATGCACATGAGTGGAGTGACTCTGCCTACGATCGAGCTTTTATATTTACAAGGACCCCGCCTTCAATAAAACCGACCTTCCGAGTCTGGAATATTTGTTGTGTAACACTCCCACGCAATTACATCTTTGGAGACTGTTTACTACGTATGAGCTCACACCACCCAACAACACACCACTAATGCATTTTGTTTATCACCAGAGACCAGTGCCGGTAATGTTAATTAAGTATGTACAGTTTACTGAGAGCATTCATTTTGGCATAATTACTGTTTACGTGTATTCAGTGAGTACCTGTATTTGTTTTTGTATTCAAAGAGAGATTCCTAAGATCTGTACTGTATTAGATTAGATGCTACCGTAAAACAAAAGTTTGGTGTTACATTAAAATATGCATTAAATATTTCTGTTGGAATTGTCATGCTCCATGCTTACACACAATATGATTGAAGCACATTGTTAAAATCCTATTTAAGTTAAATTATAATTTTATTTCTATACCCACTGTTCTTATAAAATGAAAGTGCTTAGTTATTCCTAATGTTCCCAATTTCCATCGTTTTACCCAAATAAAACGGCCACGTGTAATTTACTATTTGAGTTGACAACGAAGAGTTTTCTAGGCAAAGTGCGATGACTCACGCCTGCAAAATATACAATGCGAGTTTATTCCTCTTCCTTACTTTCCCATTTGTATTACCTTGAACATTCAAGTCATCCGTGCCATTCCAACTATGTGATGTTTTGTTAACTGCTTGTGATAAAAATTGCTACCAGTTAGCTGTGCAATTTCAAATTTGGATGTAGTTCATTTAATTGTATTTCAATCGTACTTCATGATACAGCATAAGCTCGCATTACATACCGAATTTATAAATACTATCTGGTTATTTGTGTCGAATCGTGGGAGTGGTTTCAATGTAATCAGTCAGTCAAATTCATATATTTAAATTTGAACTTTATATTTAACTAAATCTGCGTATGTTTCTACTTTTACTTATGCACTAGTCCACAGGACACAATTTATAGTTATGCATTAAATAGTACACATTGTACCCCTTAATTACGTTTTACTGGT
Organism: Plutomurus gul; assembly: GCA_019776185.1. Lineage (NCBI taxonomy): Eukaryota > Metazoa > Arthropoda > Collembola > Entomobryomorpha > Tomoceridae > Plutomurus > Plutomurus gul. The sequence goes on along the minus strand of JABASC010001478.1, from coordinate 2,150 downwards.
AATTAATTTTGCATTTTAAGTTTTAAAAGTTGTAAAAACGCAAAATTACAACCACAATTGTCCTTGATGATGTTGTTACAGCCAGCAAACGACAACATAGTACTATTTGGTACATGAACTTGTGATTTGTGAGTCATGATTAAAATCCGTGATACTTAGGTTAGAGTGAAAAGAATAGCTCCAAAATGCATTTCTATCTTACTTCGGTTATCATTTAGAAACAATGATCAAGTTACTGAATTAGAAGATATGGTAAAGATAGATACACAGGAAAAGATAAAGCAGCTTAAAAGTGGTATAGAGTACTAGCTGCTTTCGTATCGCATTCACCGGTATGTATCACACCAACGAGCAACTCTATATAAGATAAGTGTAGTTTTTGGAAGAGAGAAGAAATTTGTTACAATATCCTCCAATGAAAAGACAGTACAAGTCGAGTACGAGAACAAGTGGCTGTTGGTGGATGGATGTTATGTTAGGAAAAGTGTGTATGTACGCCAACGAACCAAAGAATTGGATACAGGATGTGCATTCCTTGGAATGAAACGAAAATGGGGACAATTAGAGGAAAGTAAAGTAAAGTATAACTTAAAGCAAGAAACAAGTGTAAAAAGTAATGTAAAATGTAGCAAAGTAAAGTCGAGAGCGGATCTCCAGAAATGAGAGTAAAGTCAAGTCGACAAGACAGGTATTGTTGTTGTAGCAGACAGGGCAGACTTGTACCAGACTGCTGCTCGCTTGCTACTCAATACCTTGCACCAGACATGGCAAGGCAATCAGTTCTGCAGAGCAAAAATGCAACTATGGCAAGGTAACTGAAGCACAAGCCAAGGCAGGCAAGTACGACTTGCTCAGTCTGTGTCTCCAATACCAGCGTGCATTAATACCCACACCCAATATACCTGACAAGATTTCTCTGGGCTCACTATACACACATACGCCAGGTAATCATACACACTTATAGTGATATAAGCATCAAGAAATGAACATGTAACTGCCTACATCTAAATCCTTAACATTTCTACTCCTAAGCACATCTTAATGCGGCATAAAAACATAAACCTATGTCTTACGCTTAAACCTTATCATACACATACAATACCGTATATTGTCTACAGTGTAGAGTATTTAGTATATGATCTTCGAATTTATCCCAACTTTTTTCCCATTAGATAGTGTATACAGCTTTATTGTTTCAAAACTTTTTCATTCATAAATGGTAACCTTAAATATATTTGATCAAATTATATTGAAATTAGGATTGTATCTGTTATATTTATTTGCAGAATTATTCAAACTTATCCAAAGGGGGTCCCTGCCCCCTTAGATTCAACTAAAGTTTACATACTTAGAAGGGGTATGGGAAAGTGGGGGGAGCTAATTAACATGACAGAGATACACTTTATTCCAGAACCTGCTATGCTGGTGGATGGGTCACTGATTGTGAGTATATATATGTTTTGCAAAGATGAATTCAAAATATCGAAGATTTTTTTATTATGAGTATAATTTTAGCTAATTTTTTCGTGCATTATCAGTATAATGGTTAGCAGCGTTATGGTGTACGATAGCTTCAAGGAGATGCACACTGCTGTACGTAGGTATTGTGTGAGTGAGTGAACTACAGCTTACATTTGATCTAATCCCTCAAATGAACGTGTACAAATAATACTAAAGCTACTATAGCGTGGAATATCAATAAATAGAAAAGAGGAGTGCACGATGCGCAAATAAATGAAGCATTCTACTTGCCACAACAAAGAGAAATACGTTAGTTCTCTGCTTATCGGACGTTGTACCAGAAAACTTAACTACTATCCAAAGCGCATTGCATTGCTTAGATATTAAGACAATTACTTTCTAAAATAGGACCGATCTGATCTTTAAAAAAAGATCGAGCGATTAAAGATATGTACAATGATAAAAATAAAGCACTGATTCTAAAGTGTACTCTCGTACTCGATTAAGTTACAAATATTGTTGCAGACGGTTTTCTTTCTATTGTCATAAAATCAATGAGTTTGTCCTTATCTTTACATTGTTTCCAATAATAACTTAACTAATAATGTAGAACTGCCATGATATGATTAATTAGACCTCTCTTCAAAAAGTAATTATAAAATAAATAATTTGGGACGAACGTTTTATGT